>MU760319.1:3507-48321 GCA_026770625.1 Nicotiana glauca
AGGGAATAGGATTAGAGTATTACAAATTGCTATTTGCTAAATGATCGAGTGCAGTGTATAAGCGTGGTGACGAGTGCCTATACACCGGAGTCTAGCATGATCGTGGGTCCTTATTTGTGCTTGTTTTTGAGATAATTTGGAACTCTTCTAAGCTAAGTAATGATAACTATATAATGTGAAGAGTTTTGAGGATAAATCATGAAATATTAATACTTTGGAGCGTTGGCTCGAATGATAAATACGATTGAGTAAGAGATGAAAGTATTGAAAGGAGTTGTGATTGATCCCTTGCTGGGATTGTTAAATATACTGAATATTTTCCCTTGCCGGGATGTGAAGGCTAGTGATGTTGTTCCCTTACCGTGATTTAGTTGTTAATTGTGTTATTCCCTTGCCAGGACATTTCTTATTATTATCTATTTTTCTCTCGCCCGTTTGGTTGTGACTGTTGTTTGAGTGAGGAAGAGTGTAACGCACGAAGGGTCATTCCGTGCTATTTTTGATTATATTTGCACGAAGGGTCATTCCGTGCTATGTTTTAACTATTTATGCACGAAGGTACATTCCGTGCTCTGATTTGATTATATATTGCACGAAGGGTCATTCCGTGCCATGAAATGAGAGTTAAGTGAGGGAAGCACGAAGGGTGATGTCGTGCATTTTATTCGATTGCCTTGGGTGAGAATGAGAGTAAAAGCACGAAGGTTGATGCCGTTCAATTATTGAATTTCTTATCCTTTGATAGCTATTATTGTGCCCTGTTTTCTTAATTACGCTGATAAATTTTATATTCAGATTGTACTCCCCCACAGCATGTTTCCCTCCCTTTTTAATTCTTTAGTTTTGGTATTTCTTTTCCTTTTATTGTATAAATGTACATAGGATTGTACAGGTTGATTTGGTAGTCCGGTCTAGCCTCGTCACTACTTCGCCGGGGTTAGGCTAGGCACTTACCAGCACATGGGGTCGGTTGTGCTGATGCTACACTCTATGCATTTCTTTGTGCACACATCCAAGAGCAGCTTTTGGACAGCAGCAGTAGGCTTTCTATCTGAGAGATATCTTCAGTCCAGGGTTTCTCTCGAGGTAGCCTAGCTGGCGTTCGCAGGCCGAAGTCCCTTTCCTTTATTTCAGTTTGTTTTTATTGTACCAAAACAGACATATGTATTTTTCTTTCATTCAGACTTGTTTGTAGAATTCTATAGTAGTCTGTGAGCTACTGACACCAGATTTTGGGTAGTGATGTATTTCAACTTCCGCATTTTTATATCGTTTTGTTAATACTAAAGTCTTCCGCACTTATTTAATTATTGTTAGAATATTATATTGTTGAGGGTGGATAGAGAATGTGTAATATTTTGGCTGGCCTAGCTACATTAGTAGGCACCATCACGACGCCCGATGGTAGGATAAATTCGGGTCGTGACATTGAAGAAGGAAACTACTCTTCGAAGTCCTTGGCTATGTTAAGATGTTTGCGGATGATGGTGCTTACCGTAGGAGGGTCATCATCAACGTCGACTTCTTTTTCTTTGCTCCTCTTCGGGGCCCTACCGAAGAGAAAACCAAAGTTCTTGGAAGAGTTAGTTAAAGAAGATATGATCAGCAGAAGATTATAAGAGTTTCTCTGAAGAATATTAAAGAAAGATAAAAGAAAAAAAGTGCTGAAAACAAAGAAGTTTAGAGAATTTGTGAAATTGTTAAGTGTAAAAGAAGAAGAATGAAGCAGCTAAAATCATGGGCATGATCGCCTCAAGAACCAGTGAAAATATTGCTAAATCATGGAGTAACACGTGTTCAGTTTATTAAACGTGAAAAGACGTGCGTCTTATCAAGTGATTGAAACAATTTCAGAAGGGTTCAGAAAATTTTCCGCCAAGAAATGAATCTTCATCAACTTCCTGGTGAGACAAAGATATGCCATTGGAAAGCAGGGGGATTATCTATATAGGATAAAAGCTGTTTACATTAAATGCGTGAATTACACTTGGAATTGGGAGCAGACTAAAGATGAAGCGAGTGAAAACCAAGACCGAGGATAACAACTTCGGTTGGCATTGGGTAGGTCCCAAAGGGAACATTATCAATGAGAACAAACAAATATTCATCACCAGATAACATTCAATGAAGAATATTCCTTAGTATTAAATACGCATCCGTTACAGAAAATTTTGGCATTCATGACTTGTCGTTACATATCCATCAATGACCCCTATTATTGTCATTTAAGAAGAGCTTGATCCTAGGACATTGTTCCCTAGATATAGCTATAAATTCTGACAAACTTATTCGACACATTCTTTCAAGCTAAATAATACTTTATTTTCTATCTAAAATTATTCTTATTGTTAAAAGCTTTGCTCCCAGAACCAAGCTATTTGTTATTCAATCGCTAAGTCTTGCATTTTATTTAATTTATTTATTATTTTGGTATCAAATTAATTCGCTAGTCAATAAATTACGCTATAAATTCAACCATATTATTTTACGGGTAAACAAAAAGGTGGTGAAAGAAAGCAAAAAAGTCAAAGTAAATAGTTTATTTTTAAAAATTATTATTAGTTGGCTAGTGGGCAATTGGAAGGCCATGACGCATATGGCTGTCCAACGGGACGGGCCAGCCCGTCCCATCCCACGTCCCATCCCGGTCCCGTCCCGTCCCGCTTCAAGTTAAATGGGATGGGCCAATGTTAAATGGGATACGGGATGGGACGGGACGGCCATTTCGTCCTATTTGTCCCATCCCGTTTCGTCCCGTCCCGTCCCGCATCCCGCCAGTTTTTTTTTATTTTAAAAACTAGCCGTTAGGCAACGACCAATGGTCTAAACAGCCCCTACACCCCCCCAAAACACCCCCTACCTCCCCAAACTTTTAATATAACCCCTAAATTTATTAAATTATACTTTGGCCCTATTTTCTACTATAAATACCTCCCATCCTTCTTTATTTTTTCTCACAAAAAATCAATATTCTCTCTCAAATCCCTTACGTTCTAATATTCTATCTATATTCTATATTATTCTATCAATTTTGTTACTATCAAGTATCAAGTATCAACTATCAAGTATGAAGTGACATCTTTCAAGTTTTAACTTTCAAGTATTTGGGAAAATTTTTTGGAGCAACTTTCAAGGTTCAAATTAATTCCTCAAGTATTTGGAGCCATATTTCGGCCAATTTATTCAAATTTCAATATTTAATCACGGTGCACTCATTCCATCTCCTAATTTTAAGATATAGTTTTTGCGTATCATTTTAGTGCTGAATTTTTGTGTTTACTTTACGTGTTATATTTTCGTATTTTATTTGTGTGTTTAATATTTGTGTTAGCTTTTTTAATTTAGTTTCGCATTTAAATTATGGCACCTAAAAATATATTTGGTATTTTTTAAAAAAGTAGTAAAAAAATAGTAAAGGTGAAAGTAGTAGTAATCCTAATCTTAACCCTTCTCCTAGACCTCCTAGGTATTTAATATGCATAATGCTTACCCTGTTGATCAAATTATTGATTCTGATTGGGATGAGATCTGAGAGCTTACTAAATTTTTAGAAATTTTTTTATTATGCTACAGAATAATTTTCTGGTATATATTATCCTACTGTTACACAAATATTATGGTATATTTGTGGAATTTCTGTTGTATTTGGTAAGTATAAAAAAAATTCAACTTATGCACCGGCCATTAAAGAAATAATTTTAAAATTTAAAAAGTATTTTTTCCCTATTCCCGAAGTTTATTTAATTTCTACTCTACTTAACCCATCTTTAAAAGTAAGAGGTGTAAATGGACTTGTTCGTAAAATTTATGAGAATTTAGAAATTCAAGAAAATGAACAAGCATCTCTCGGAAACTGCCAAGCTAGCATATATTCTTATGCTAGATCAATATTTGATAAATATAAATCTATGGATACAACTAGTACTGAAACTGCTCCTTCTACTTCTAAGTCTGGAGCAGAAGTTTTATGGGAAGATATGGATGATATAACAGGTTTTGATTCCTCTATTGATGATGAACCTGATTCTTATCTTAATCAAGGATTGGAAAATATTAAAGATGAAGAAGGCAAGGAACAACTTTTGTCATGGTGGAGGGAGCGTGGCAAGGCTTTTCCAACACTTTTAATTATGGCCCGAGATATCCTGGCTATTCAAGCATCATTAGTAGCATCGGAGAGTGCTTTTAGCGCGGCAAGATTTCAAATTGGAGATCATAGACATTCATTAGCGGAGGACAGTCTAGAGATTTCCGTCTTATTCAGAGATTGGATTAATTCAGAAAGAAGAAATATTGGTTTTGAAAAACTAACCACTAGGAAAGAAGAAGTATACAATGAACACTTACCACTGGGAGCGATAACGACATGAAGCTCATGGAACATTAATCAACATTGCCAATTCGAGTAGAATGTCCAAGAGATATTATTGATAAGTTACAAAGAAGCTATATAGGAGCTTACCAATATTAGTATGATAATTTGTAATTGGTTACTAAGATGCCTAGTTCAAACAAAACCCTTCCTAGAAGGTGGTTGCGTAGATTAGGTGCTCTTCAAAAGAATTATATTTGTATTTGAGATTTAAAAGTTCTATTAATAAAATAAAAGGCTCTAAGCGATGAATTATTTTTATGAATTGTCTTAGTTACTTAGTAGTTAATACTTTGAAATTATATTAAATAAATTATAACTCAATTATAAATTTATATTTACTAGAATATTTCATTACAAGTTCTTTGTTTTAATATTTTATAATTCTTTACTTAGTTTTTTAATTTTCGGTTTAACATAGTAACATTTAAGTTTATTAAATAAGTAAAAAATCTAGTCGTTGCAAACCTTTAAAAACATAGTAATTTTTAAAAAACTAGACTTCTTTTTTATGAAAAAAAATACAATTAAATCCCACGAACCCGTCCCGTTTCGTCCCGTCCCATCCCGTTTGTTAGCGGGACGGGATGGGACGACCGTTTCGTCCCGTTTGTCCCGTCCCGCCACCGTCCTTTGAGGAAGCCTAAGTACTTTCGTTGTCAGCTTATCACTCAAAGTGGTATTAATTTTACTAGGAACAATAATAAAGGGAACTTGAACTTCCGTAAAGTTTCTATGTGCAACCGAGTTTCCGAACAAATTCAGGTGGAAATTATGTATTTTGCCTATATTCTACATTCTGTTAGTGGTTTTGGCAAATTGAATCTATCCTTACTAGTTCAACTAGTGGGTGTTAATTAAATGGGACACTTAAAAGGGAGAGATAAATGATAATTTCTATTCAAAATCTTTTGGGGTGTGAAAAAAAAAAGAAGAAAACTCCAATATTGTGAGTTATAGTTCAGGGCATGACAATACTCCAATATTGTTGTCCATGATTCTGGATTGGATTCTTTGAATCCCAAACTCAATCAGTTCCCCTTCCCTTTCCCTCCTTTATGTATTTTTGAGCTTTACACTTGGGTCTGGCAGTGTCGTAATCACTGTCCAGACCCTGGTCTGACCTTCAAGGGTCTGCTCTTGATGTGTTTGACCAAGCAGGTGATCAGGGGTGTGCCAGCCTACTTTATGGCTAGGTATGTCCACCATCTGTCATGGCTCCCCAATTCTCCTTTCACTTTTCACTTACTCCTAGCTATTAAGTTCTGCCTCTCTCTTGCGATCAATGCTTTGGGACCCCCTGAGCTCCCTCTAAACTTGGATGCCTGAGAGCTAGCTCTTCCACACTGCACTGTTTCTATTCTAATGGTATCTTGGGTGTAAGCAATGCTAGGAATCCCTGAGATTCTTTGGAACTTTGAAACACTCTGGATAAAGAGAAGGCTTTGGAAATCTGGATCCCGGAAGTGGCTCAACCGCATATTATTAAACATTAAGGTTGAATTAGGCGCTCGGATCTAGCTGTTAGCTTTTGATGTACTTTTAATTTCCAGTTTGATTTATTGGGCTGTAATAATTTGTAATACTCATAGGGATTTAGTAGAAAAATGGGATGGGGGTTTATTTTATGCACAAAGAGTAGATACCATGCCTATAAGGGTTAATTTCTGATTCTTCCGCAAATACACATATAGAGATCATGTCTATAGGCTCTTGCATTTCTGCATATACAAATGTCATTAGGCAAACCGTTTGTAGGTTTAATAATAAGGTTGCATAAGACTTCTGTTAATGTCTGAAAAAGTATTAAAATCAATAAACATATAGAAAGCATGCCTATAGAAAATCTCGATTTTTAACAGCCTCATTCGTTTTAAAACAGTATCAATTGCTGGAGCTCGTATCTATTTTACTAAAACTGATAATTTTCTACCTCTTTTCTAAAACCTGCTAAAATTGGTAAACCTTTTTCTATAATCAATCTGCACTTTCCTGAAACTCGTAAACCTTTTAATCAGTCTGCATCTTTTTTGAACCAACTGGTAACTCTTTTCTAAAATCAGTCTGCACATCTTTTTCTGAAACTTGTTTCTCTCTGTTAAAACTGATAACTCTTTTTCTAAAATCAATTTGCATCTTGTCTGAAATTCATTTTTTCTGTCAAACTGGTAACTCTTTCGCACCTTTTTCCTAAAATCAGTAGATCCTCTGCCTAGTTTCTTTTTATTAAACACAAAGATAAAAGGTTGGTTAACTAATCATTGGGTCAGTCTCTGACAACTGTATCCGAGTTGCCTAATGTAGACTTTCTGTCCAAATATATGTGTTGAACCAGTTCGCTCACTACTTAATTTTAATTTAATACCAAATCAATATTTGTCAAGGCATGCTAAACTATATGCTTATTTGATTTTTGGGGTTTATTTGAGCCTTATTTTCTTGTTTATTCTTCCCTTTATTTGATGCTTGTTTTGAATGTGGCGCTAGAATTTTATCCTTTAAACTCCACAAAGGCCTCCATCCCTTTCTTTCCTTTTAGGATTAGAAGTCCTAAAACCCCGGGACTGATAGGATTGGGATGGGTATTAGCATGCGATAAGTAAACGATAACGTTCTGTGCTTTAATACCTTAACAGGGTGGGAAGGGTAGACATGGAGATGATGATTACACGATAACACTATGTGTACAATTGGGTACCAGTGTTGTGCGAATGATCCATGTAATGTATAAATCTAGGACTCCCCTCTCCTTTTATTAGCTTAACAGTTTTTTTTTTACTTTAAAAGCTGCAACACTTTCAACTTCTGTTTTCTCACATGATTTTTGGTTTGCTTGCACTAATTGCTTGACTTCTTCCCTCTACTTGCACATTTCTTTATAACCAAACTACTCCCTTCCTAAATTTCATCACTCCTTTTAACCCTTTTATGCTTCTTACTTTGTATTTGTAATACTTGTTAGTCTATTCGCATTTGCATTCAAAGTCACAATTGTAGCATGGCCGGGAACCACACTAGTGGATCTTGAGGGGTGCCTAACACCTTCCCCTCGAGATAATTTCAAGCCCTTACCCAAAACTCTAGTCGGCATCTTTAATTCTTCTAAAAGTGTCCTAATGCACTATAATCATTAGGTGATGACTCTCCAAACTCCAAAAACCCAATTCCCAAACGGGATAAGAGTTGTCTTCCCGAATGTCGTGAACCCGACTCCGCTTTAGGAAAAAAGGTGGCGTTGACACCCCACCAAGAGAAAACCAAGTTCTTGGAAGAGTTAGTAAAAGAAGACATGATCAGCAGAAGATGATAAGAGTTTCTCCGAAGAATAATAAAGAAAGATGAAAGCAAAAAAGAGCTGAATACAAAGAAGTTTAGAGAGTTTGTGAAATTGTTAAGTGTAAAGGAAGAAGAATGAGGCGTATAAGTAAATGAATAAGTGGCTAAAATCATGGCCATGATCGCCTCAAGAACCAGTGAAAATATTGCTAAATCACGGAGTAACACGTGTTCAGTTTATTAAATGTGAAAAGACGTGTTTCTGATCAAGTGATAGAAATTTTTTTAGAAAGGTTCAGAAAATTTTCCGCCAAGAAATGAATCTTTATCAACTTCCTGGTGAGACAAAGATGTGCCACTAGAGAGTAGGGGGATTATCTGTATAGGATAAAATCTATTTAAATTAAATGCGTGAATTACACTTGGAATTGGGAGCAGACAAAAGATGAAGCGAGTGAAAACCAAGACCGAGGACAACAACTTCGGTTGGCATTGGGTAGGTCCCGAAGGGAATATTATTGTAATGATCCAACCGGTCGTTTTGAGCACTAGCGCGTCGTTCAGCGGTCCGAGGCTATGAGCAGCTTTATTTCAGGTATTTGTGACTTGTTCGCATGGTTGGAATTTCAATTCAGGAAGATCGGAGTTAAACTTAAATGAAAATTCTCATTTGAGAAGCTTAAAGTTGAAAGAATGAACTATGATTGGATTTTTTAGCAAACGACCTCAGAATCAAGATCTGAAGGTTCCAGTAGGTTTGTATGATTATATCGGACTTGGTCGTATACCCGGTTTGGGTTTTGGATGAATCGGGAGCGTTTTGGCGCCTATTGTGGAAACTAGCATATTGGAAGAAATTTCATAAGTTTGGTTTGAAGTGCATTTCAGTGTTATCGATGTCCGCTTGGGATTTCGATACTGTGATTAGCTCTGTATGGTGATTCTGGAGTTGGGAACGCGATCGGAAGTGAATTCGGAGGTCCGTAGGTCATTTTGAAGCCATTTGGCTAAAGATAGAAATTTGAAGGTTTTTAAGGAGTTTTGACCGGAGGTTGACTTTTTGATATCGGGGTCGGAATCCAATTCCGAAAGTTGGCGTAGGTCTCTAATGTCAAATATGACTTGTGTGCAAAATTTGAGATCAATTGGACGTGATTTGATAGGCTTAAGCATCAAAAGTAGAAGTTGGAATGTTCGAAGTTCATAAAGCTTGAATAGGGGTTTTCGTGATTTTAGCATTAATTGATGGGATTTGTAGCCTCGAGCGAGTCCATAATATGTTTTGGGACTGGTTGGTATGATTGATTGGGGTCCCGGGGGCCTCGGGTGGATTCCGGGTGGCTAACGGATCGAATTTGGAGTTTGAAGAAGTGATGAAGCTACTGCTTCTAGTATTTCTGCTTCTGCGGAAATGGGGACCGCAGAAGCGGTATCGCAGGTGCGAAGGGGAGACCGTAGAAACAGTTTTGGTTGGAGCTGTAGGGATCCGTAGATGCAGATAGGCTTCCGCAGAAGCGAACCTTAGAAGCGGACCGCAACAGCGATATGGAGAACCGCAGAAGCGGAATTGACCAAGGGCGTGTGGACCGCAGATGCGGTCAAGGTTCCGCAGAAGCGGGACCGCATCTGCGGAAGGCTGATCGTAGAAGCGAAATGGGAAGGTACAGTGGAAGCCGCAGAAGCGGCTATTGATCCGCAAAAGCGGGACCGCGGAAGCGTACACGGTTCCGCAAAAATAAAAATTGCTGAAGGCAGAAGGTGTTTTAAAATCGGGGATTTGGTTCATTTCCCTCATTTCTTCATGGCTTGGACGATTTTTGGGGAGCTCCAAGAGAGAGTTTTCATCATCAATTATAAGGTATGTTATCCCCACCTATTATGAGTTAAATACATTAATTATGTATGGATTTTTAGCATGTAAATGGGTAGAAAATTGAGGGTTAGAGAAAGACCTAGAAAATTTATGTTCTTGGATTTTGACCATGATTTTGAGTATAAAATTAAGAGAAAATTATATATTTGAGTTCCTAAGGTCATGAGTAACCTTTATCTTCGAGAAATTTCGGATTCCGGGAACGTGGGTCCGAGGGCATTTTTGTCAACTTTTCGTTCGGGGTTAGGAATTATTATAAATTGGGTTGTAAAGTATAATTGAGCATATATGAATGGATTTATATGATCTTTGGATAATTTTAGAGCATTGTGCATTGGTACAAGTCTTCGAAAGAATGTAGAATGCCGTTTGTGGATCTTCGGAGCGAGGTGAGTCTCCTTTCTAATCTTGTGAGGGGGAATTTATCCCATAGGTGAAGTGATTGATTATGTGCTCCTATTTGTGGGGGCTACATACGCACGAGGTGACGAGAGTCCGTGCGTAACTACTATTATGCTATTTTTCGGGTAGTTAGGACCCATCAGCATGCTATACTTGGAATATCTGTAACCCTATTGACATTTGATCTTCGTAAATCACATTGAATTAATAAATGGATTTCTAAAAAGGACTTAAGCTTGTTTTCTCAAATTATTAAAGAGAATTGACCTTTCTTGGATAATTGCTCCATGTTGACTTCTTGACTGATTGTCTGTCTGTGTGTGTTTATTTTGGAACATGCCAAACACTTCGGCAGATTAATAGATGCATCTATAGGCGCGCCGTCGATCCTTGGCAAGTGCACATTTATTTCTGTAGGATCGGGCCGTCGCCTCGGTATGATTTGCGCATACTTGTATTGCTGCCTTGAATTTATTTAAGTTATTACATGCCTCACTCTGGCTCGAGATCATTTTGTTAATAATGAAAAAGAAATCTTGGAAAATTTCCTATGAAAGAATTATGTGTTTACTTGTTTCCTCTCTCTGGATTAAAAGCATGTTTATAAAATATAAATCCACTGTTTAATATGTATATTAAGGATAAATAATCATTGGACTATTAGAGAGTGTCAGAGTTGACCATCTCGTCTCTACTCCTTTGGGATTAGGCGGGATACTCACTGAGTACACGTTGATTACGTACTCATACTATACTTCAGTGCATTTTGTTGCACAGGTATATATACCTCTAGCAGCTTACGGGGCGTAGCAGCACGGATATTTATGGGACTAGGTGAGCTGCATCATTCGAGGCGACCGCAGCTAGGGTAGTCCCTTCCAGTGTACTGTATTTACTTTCCGTCCATTGTATTCCGGACGGATGTTGTATTTTATTTCTCTTATCAGTAGTTGCTCATGTACTTGTGACACTGGGTTCTGGGGATGTATTTAGATTATTTGAAAATCTTAAAAGTTGTTTAAATATTTTATTTATTTATTCGGAAGAATACACTGAGTCTTGTTTAAAACGTATAAAAGAAATATTTTTCAAAAGTGTTAGAATGAGGTTTAATTAAGTATTTGAGTTGGCTGGCTTGACGGCGGTGTCCGCGATCCTTAGTGGATTTTGGGTCGTGACGATTATCAACGAGAACAAACAAATATTCGTCACCAGATGATATTCAATGAAGAATATTCCTTAGTATTAAATACGCATCCGTTACAGAAAATTTTGGCATTCATGACTTGCCGTTACATATTCATCAATGACCCCTATTATTGTCATTTAAGAAGGGTTTGATCCTAGGACATTGTTCCCTAGATATAGCTATAAATTCTGACAAACTTATTCTACACATTCTTTCAAGCTAAATAATACTTTATTTTTTGTCTAAAATTATTCTTATTGTCGCCTTCGAAAGCTTTGCTCACAGAAAAAAGCTATTTGTTATTCAATCGCTAAGTCTTGCATTTTAGTTAATTTATTTATCATTTTGGTATCAAATTGATTCGCTAGTCAAAAAATTACGTTATAAATTTAACTGTATCATTTTACGGGTTGACAGGAAGGAAGTGAAAGAAAGCAAAAAAGTCAAAGTAAATAGTTTATTTTTAAAAATTATTATTAGTTGGCTAGTGGGCAATTGGAAGGTCATGACGCATGGACAATTTAATCAATCTTCAACAATTTCTTTATCATTCACGCGCCTTTGAGGAAGCGTAAGTACTTTCGTTGTCAGCTTATCACTCAGAGGGGTATTAGTTTTACTATGAACACTAATAAAGGGAACTTGAACTTCCGTCAAGTTTCTATGTGCAACCGAGTTTCCGAACAAATTCAGGTGGAAATCATGTATTTTGCCTATATTCTACATTCTGTTAGTGGTTTTGGCAAATTGAATCTATCCTTACTAGTTCAACTTGTGGGTGTTAATTAAATGGGACACTTAAAAGGGAGAGATAAATGATAATTTCTACTCACAATCTTTTGGGGTGTGAAAAAAAAAAAGAAGAAAAAAAAGTAAGTTCTAAAGGAACAGTCAAACATGCATGCAGGTGGTGGATGGTCATGATGGCCAACAAACTCATGTTCACTTGTGTATCTCTAGAGCTATATTATGACTTCTAATTACCTTGACTATATGACCTAGAAATAATGATGTGTTGAGCTTCGAAATATCAGATTAAAAAAAAAAAATTCAGTCCTCAGACCTCAGTGGTGGAGGTTGAAAAGGAGACACCCTTTGCAAGTTACAAATTTTGTTCTTTTGTGGACTTTTGCTTTCCAAAAGTGTTGCTATGGTGGACTCTATGATTACCCTCTTGCATTAAAA
Source organism: Nicotiana glauca (assembly GCA_026770625.1). Lineage (NCBI taxonomy): Eukaryota > Viridiplantae > Streptophyta > Magnoliopsida > Solanales > Solanaceae > Nicotiana > Nicotiana glauca. The sequence goes on from MU760319.1 coordinate 15,805, forward strand.
ACTAGAAATTTAGAAGAGGAAATAATTAGGATATAGTTGCTTAATAGTTAAGATTGACAGAAGGTAACCATCTTGATAACTTTTTTAATTAATAGTAATGACTATCTTAGAAAATAGCTGCATCTTTTGGATTTTTTTTTGTCCTTTTCCTTTTTATTTTTCTTTTTGTTTGTTCTTCTTTAGACTCTATAATCCTGAATTCTCCTTTTTAACCTGATCAATTTCGAAAAATTGGTTTAATAAGTCCAGAGATTACTCCCAGGAAAAGCTCGAACGATTTTGAGCGAGAGGGTACCTGTACCCGAAACTAACGTAGGTGGGTAGGTAGAGAATACCTAGGGTTTGAAAATAAGGCTCCTAACTCCTTTGAACTGTTGTTTCGTTACATTTTTAATTAATAGTAATGCCTATAGTTCTTTAGAATATTATAAAGACAAAAGAAAACGCACTCGCCCAAGACGGAGAGTAATTTATATTTTTAAAGCATACCTTCTTAGAATCAAATAAAGATGACATTTCAAGGTACAAAATATTTGTACTGGTACAGTATTTTTTTTTTAAAAGGGAAATTTAATTAAATTAGTCAAATTTAGCTCAAATATTATGAACTCTAACTTATCCTACTCAAGCTTTCGTTTCGAACATATTCATTGTTGGATAAATTTGCGCTACCTAAATTGAGTCATAAGAATAATAGGCTCATTAAAGCCTCTACACTAAGGTTAAAATATGGGAACAAAAGAGTAGCTTGTGATAAGACAAAGTACCTAGATTGCGTTATGCGGCTATATATGTAGGGGTGTTCACTAAAAATCGGAAAATTTGATCAAACAAAAAATTAATTCAGACTGAAAAATATTGATACTCTATTAGTTTGATTTTAAATTTTAAAAACTGAAAAACTTGGTGTTTTAATTTTAAGCAAAAAATAATTGAAGAGGTCGAACTGTTGTATAATTGAAAATTTATAAGTAATACACATATGTATGCTTTATATAGAATTTTTAAAATTTTACTGTATATATTAATTTTTTACTATAGAATTCAACTCACTATTTTAACCTTGAATTATGCATACATATTTTTTTAAAATATTATTAATACAAACATATAGGAGTCATAAAATCACAAATGAGAGCTTATTTGACCAAACTTCTAGGAAGTCAAAAGTATTTTTTTTATATTAAAAAAGTACTTTTATTGGAAATAGGATGTTTGGCCAACCGTCTCCAAAGTTAAAAAAAAAAAAAGTATTTTTGAGTAGAAGCAGAAACAAAATTTGGAGAAATAAAAAAATATAGCTTCTCTCCAAAAGCACTTTTTTGAACAACACTTCTAAAAATATACAGTTAAATTATTTTTTAAAAGTTTAGCCAAATACTAATTGCTGTTCAAAAATATTTTTCAAATTAATTAGCCAAAACAAAACAAGATAATTTTTGAAGCTTGGCCAAACAAGCTATAAGATGCTTGGCCAAGACAGAGAAGTGATTTTGAGCACCAGCATAAGCAGTTTCTTCTTTTGGGAAGAAGTTATTCTTTCTAGAAGCAAAAGCAGAAAATTAATTTTTTTCAAGACCAAAATATAATGTCCTTGCCAAATATTTAAATGTCTCAAATTATTTCTCATTAATTTTATTTTTTTATTTTTCGCTTTTGTTTCTACCATTCATTTCTTCATTTTTCTTATTTTCCATCATTTTTTATTTTTTGCCTATTCTTCTTTGAAATAGCCCCTCTACTGTAAATAAATGTCTTCTTTTATATATAATTTATGGAGTAGATTTTTAATTTATAATACGATACATATGATATGTTTGAATCATCATGTAAACAATAAGTAATGTCATATACCTTATATTTATTTAACTTTTTGGATAACTCTATTTTATGTTGATTAAAATCTTTACTATATTTTTACTTTATGTTTTACAAATTCAATTCTCTATAAAAATAATAATTATAAATTGAATATTTATTATCTTTTTACATAATTTGATACTCAAAAGTATTTTTTTAAAAGATCGGCCATACACAATTTAGTTATCAAATGTTACAAATAGCACTTCTAAAATATATTGGACAAACACAAACTACTATTCTCCAAAAATATTTTTTTCAATTCAAAATAAGTAAGTTTTTGCAGTTTGGCTAAATGGCTTTGACTATAATAAATTCTAATTCTTGTCTGATACGAGTGAAGTGCGGTGATTGTACATAAAACAAAGTGAAGAGTACATTACGGATTTAAATTAGTTATAAGGAGTACTAGAGTCAAGTTAGTATATTTCACTATAGACAACAAAGAGTTATTTTATATTATGTTTAAATTATACGGGGTCCACAGAGTTAGTTATCCTCATTTTTCTGTAGTGAGTGAGTGGAGTCATATGTTCGTGCATTCACATTTTTGAAAGTTAATGAGTATTATCCTATCTTTTTGCCTATTTTATTTCTTAGCAGTAGCTTAGTTCTTCTTCTTCTTCTTCTTCTTCTTCTTCTTCTTCTTCTTCTTCTTCTTCTTCTTCTTCTTCAATTTCACTCTTGCATCAGTGGTATCGGAGCAAGATCTTGGTTCTATGAATCATGACAATTGAGGTATCGGAGGTGATAAATGTCTTACAAAAAATGTCTGTTGATATGCTAAGCTTAAATCAGAGGCAAGAACTATTAGAAGCTCGATAGGAGAAGGCTATTCGAAATCAAGATCTAGCTCTGCGGGAGCTTAGAGAAGCTGTTATTGGAGGCAAAAGACCAAAAAGGGACAATGATTCCATCATTGGTAGTAGAGAGTTGTACTCGCCATCGGACACGCCCCTAATGTTTGGGGATTTGATTTCACCATTGCCGATGATCTCGTCAAAGTCACACCTCTATTCGAGGTTATAAAACGGCCGATGCAATAGTAATACCCAACAGAGTTGAAGTCGAATTCCACAGTGAGTTATATGAATTGGATAAAGTAGTATATATTTGGACTAAGCACGTGAAGTATCTACATTGCACTTCAACAAATATAATTTTGTTTTTACTTCTAAAATTTACAATTCTAAAGATATGAAACTAGGAAATATTATTTTTGGATATTTTTCAAATAGTATAAAAGGCCTAGGGTTGTGACCTTCACCTAGGTATTTGCCTAATGGGTTGTAAATATTAAAGCTTGTTATGTTGGTTAGGGTGTATTATAGCTATCAACACTCATGTACCACTCAATACCTCTTGGTAAGAGAGTAATTTTTTCGAATTCTCAAGTCCAAATGGGTATTGAACAAAATAGCTGATAAAATGCTCAAGTCGGGTTTTACTATCTCTAGGTTCAACCCTTTAATTGGGACTATCAATCTCTTGATTTCATCGCAAATTTTTGTTAGTCAAGTTTTTCTAAACTAAGTCTCTCTTTCTCAAGTAGAGACCGAATCAAATAGCCATGAACTAATATTTTCAATCATTAATTCTATAATTAAAAGCAAGAACAAGGCTAAATAATAAACATTCAACCTTAAACTAGCCATAAATTAAATATCCATTAGGTTTACACACTAGGGTTTGTTCACAACCCTAGTTAAAAATGTAGTTACTCATAATGGGTAAAAAAGAAAATAGAGAAGAAAAGATGATAAAACTCATATTGAAAGATTAAAAGACAAAAATCCAATATTGAATCACCAAAGTAAGCTAAAGTTGGCTAAAGCAGTAAGAAAAACGGCTACCGTAGTTTCAATATTCAACACTTGAGCTAATTTTGTGAAACTCATCTATTAATACAAAGTTGTAAATTTTAGACAAAATTTCCCTTTCGGAGGTTCTGCGGCCGCACAATTCTATGTGTGGTCCGTACTTTTCTTCAAACTTGACAGGAGCTGGACCTGCGGCTGTACAATTCTGGAATGTGGCCGCATTTTGAATGTTCTGCGGTCTGCACAAATCTTGGTGCGGCTGCATAGGACTCTTCTGCAGATCGTACAATTCTGAGTTCAACCGCGTGACTGACTTCTTCGGCCGCACAATAATTGTGCGGTATGCACTTTCTTTGAACTTCATATGCACACTCTATGAACTTCTGCTCTTGGGTAGCTTCTGTGGTCGCAAATTAATTGTGCGGTCTGCAGTTTGCACTAAGGCTCTGATGGATTCACTTTTCATTATGTGGTCGCAAATGGAAATTTGCGGTCCGCACTTGGGCCTTTGTGCCTGATTTTTATCCTTGAGTTCAGATCACTCCTTTTTGAGTTGGATTTCATCTTTGTGGCTCATTTTCTAATATTCTTGCAATTAAGCATATTTCATCAGTTTTTGGGATTACAATTAAACACTTTTGGACTAAAAGAAAAGTAAAAAGACGCGAATAAGTATTTAAAATCTCCACTTATCAGCCGATGAGCTCAGAAATGCATAATCCTATCAACACTCAACATCCAAACCCGCATGGTAATTCTCAAACTCAAAGAAATAATTTATTGCAAAATTCCCTTCCTATCACATACCCTCTCTCAAATTCCCAATTAATGGTGAACCCTAATGAACTCCCAATGCAATATTGTTCATCCCCAATTTCCTAATCACAACCCAAATCTAGTCAAGTAGGAGTAAAGCAGATCTCTAACTATGGCTGCCAATTTCAACCTCAATATAACATCCCCAATCTGAACCACCAATTACCCAACCTAACTTCCCAACCTACTTACCCCAAAAATATTATGTCCCAACCATATAATATCTCTTTTCACCTGAGCCAAGTAGATACTCCTTTTTAACCAGCATAGCAATCAGAGCATACCCCTAGGTATACAAATCCCATACAATTCTTATGGACAATACCCCTCTGCCTACAATATCTACCCGACTCACATTGCACCCCCACTTTACCATCAATATCCTTTTTTACAAACAACCACTGCCTTACCTTACTCAAACACCCCTTTCACTACAGGATACCAAGCACCACAAAAACCATCACATCACTCTGCCTAACATGGTATTTACTAACTACGCTAAAGTTGAGTTTCCTAAGTTCAATGGAGAGAGTCTAAGGACTTGGATATACAAAGTTTAGCAGTTTTTTATTGAAGAAGCCATCACCATCCAACAGAAAATGAAATTAGTGTCCACGCATCTTGAACAAGATGCATTACAATGGCATCTTGGTTATACGATGTGACGACCCGACCCGTCGTCTCAAGAGTTACCACTCAATTTCCCCTATTTTACACTTCTTCATGTTTCATTATCAGTATTTTGGTGTGTTAGAGTTGATTTGGATTGGTTTTGGTAGGAAATGAGACACTCGGTCTCTTTTAAGAAGGGTTAAGTTGGAAGAGTCAACCGGACGTTGATTTATGAGTTATAAGGATCGGATGTGATTTCCGGTGATTTGGTTAGCTTCGGGAGGTGATTTGTGACTTAGGAGTGCGATCGGAATTGATTTTGGAGGTCCGGTGTAGAATTAGGCTTGAATTGGCGAAGTTAGTATTTTGGCGAATTCCGGTTGATAGGTGAGATTTTGATCCAAGGGTCGGAATGGAATTCCGAGAGTTTCTGTAGCTTCGTTTGGATATGTGTGCAAAATTTCAGGTTATTCGGACGTCGTTTGGTTGGGTTTTTGATCGAATGTATGTTTCGGAAGTTTTTGAAGAACTTAGGCTTGGATTTGATATGATTTGATGGTTAATGCTAATCGTGGTGTTTTTATGATTAGAACAAGTTTGAATAATGTTTTAGGTCGTATTGGTATTTTTGGTTGAGGTCCCGGGGGCCTGCGGGTGATTTCGGATGGTTAACAGGAAGTATTGAACTTGTGAAAAGGGAAAATTGTTGCTGCTTCTGGTATTTCTGCTTCTGCGGAATTTGGACCACAGAAGTGAGGCCGCTTAAGCGATGGATTGACCGTAGAAGCGGTGAGGAGGCCTGGGCGCCTGGTTCCGCAAAAGCGATAATGTAGCCGCAGAAGCGAAATCGCTTATGCGATGTCGTGACCGCAAAAGCGGTTTGGTTCGAGAGTGGAGTTTCCGCAAAAGCGGAAGAGAAGGCGCAAAAGCGGTCCCGCAGAAGTGGGAAGGGGACCGCATAAGCGAAAGTGTTGGGCTGGACATTAAATATTTCCTCCACGAGTTAGGTATTATTTTCCTCTATTGTTGAGCATCTTGAGAGCGTTTTGGGAGAAATAGAAGAGGGTTTCGACTGAAGTTTATTGGAGGTAAGATTTTTGAGTTAGAAACATAATTATTACGTGAAATTAACCTAGAAATTCATGGAATTAAGCCAAAAATTGATGAACAAGGGCTTGAGTTTTTGATATTTCAAATTGGGATTTGATAGGTCATTTGAGCTTGGATTTGGGAGTTCTTGGTAGGTATGAACTCGTGGCGAGACGAGGAATCGGGTAATGTAAGTTTTGTAATTTTTCGAGAAGTGGGCCCGGGGCTCGGGTTTTGCTAGTTTCGAGATTTTTGCTATATTTCGATTGTTTTCGATTGGGTATTGTTCCCTTGGCATATTGTGATGTATTCGCTCTGATTTTGGTTAGATTCGACGTGCGTGGAGGCCGATTTGAGGGGCAAAGGCATCGTGAGCGAGAGATTTCACCGGTTCGAGGTGAGTAATGATTGTAAATGATATCCTGAGGGTTTGAAACCCCGGATTTGCACCTATAGTGCTATATTTAGGTGACTTGCACGCCGGATAGAGAGCGTGGGGTAGAGCACCATTGGGGATTGTGACTTGGTCCATCCCGGTTGTTGATTTTACCGCGTATTTCACTATGACTTGTTGTTTTTCACTATGACTTGGGCTTATTGCCATAATTGGGGCTTATTGCCGACTGTTTGAACTCATTGTGAGCTATCATCACTGTTTTCCTCACTATTTGAAATATTATTTGAATTCAGTCCATTTGAATTACATTATTTCATGAACTCAGGTATATTTTTTGAGCTGAGCATTATTGTTTACTGATGCCCGAGGGGCTTATGATTATTTTTGGACTGATTGAGGCCGAGGGCCATATGTGAGGATATGTCGAGTGATATGTGAGGAGGCTTTCAGGCCTCGAGTGATATGTGAGGAGGCTTTCAGGCCTCGAGCGATATGTGAGGAGGCTTTCAGGCCTTGAGTGTATTGTGAGCAGGCTTTAAAGACTCATATTGATATGTTCAGGCTTTCATGCCTTATTATGATAGCGCTTGTGCTGTAGGAGCCCCTCCGGAGTCTGCACACCCACAGTGAGTACGGGTACCCATCTAGAACGAACAAATTTTAGACAATGGTAACAATGGCACTGTTATACGCATTTTGGTTAGGTAACAATGACTGACCAGTGGTAACAATGGCACTGTAACATGCGTTTTTGGTCAGGTAACAATGACTGACCGGTCATGTAACAATGACTGACCAGGAACATAAATTATACCCGAGGGGCCGGAACTATTTTGAGATATTGCCCAAGGGGCGAACTTTGATGCGCTCATCTTGCATATTTACTTGTATTTTTACATGTTATACTGTGGTAATTATGCCCGAGGGGCGAATTTTCTGTGCTTATCAGCACTGACTATTAGAAATCATTTTTGTAATTATTGAAAAGATCACTTTCAAAAGAGATTTGAACTAAGCCAAGGTATTTCTAAAGATTTCACAGATTTCACTATTTTCTCAGAAAATTTTACCCGGCTTCTATACAGCCTGTTGGTTGCTTTACGTGATTTCTTGCTGCTCAGTCATTATTTACTTTTATTACTCACTGAGTTGGAGTACTCACTTTACTCCATGCACCTCGCGTGCAGATGCAAGTATTATTCACCCGGTAGTGCCTTTGAGCTGGTTGAAGGTATTGCTATTGTAGCTGAGCAAGGTGACCGCCAGCATTAGCGGCACCGGACTCTGTCTTTTGATTCCAGATTTTGTTTGTATATTATTGGCCCTGTAGCAGTGTTCGGACTTCTTTAGATGCTCGTGACTTGTGACACCCCGACCGGGCTGTGTTGGGTTGTAAATATCGATTATTATTGTCATTTAGTTGTATTTATCTAATCATTTATGTTTAATAATTTTGAAAGAGGCATTGTTGTTCTGTTGGCTGGCCTTGTCCTCACGAGAGGTGTCATCATGACTAGTTAGGGAATTGGGTCGTGACAAGTTGGTATCAGAGCCTAGGTTACTAGGTCTCACGAGTCATGAGCGGGTTTAGTAAAGTCTCGCGGATCGGTACGGAGACATCTGTATTTATCCTCGAGAGGCTGCAAAACCTTTAGGAAAACTTCACTTTCTTGGAATTCTTATCGTGCGTACTTGATTCAGCTTGAGATGTAACCCATGAAATTCCTTCCACACGTCTGTGTGCGCACGCGAGCGCTCAGTATTATATGTGCCTTAATGGCTTGTGATTCCCCGATCAAGGCGAGATGTGATCTTCGTGAGTATATTAGGCCAGTATGGAGGACTTGAGGCCGGATCTTTGCTTGTGGCTTGAGCACCGAGGTGCTAATTGTGTGAGCAAGTATTTTGAACTTATATGTTTGGTATTGTCCCTATTAGTCAGAATGGCGGTTTGGTATTCATGTGATGAGTATGTTAGTACTGCGAGATGTATCTATATGACTTGGTAGTGGCAAAGAAGTCTGCTAGATAATAGATGAATTGTTAAGTATTCGTTTCCTATTGTGATTTTGTTGTGTAGCCCGAATTATGGGCGCGTGAAGAATATTTTCATGTCTCCTAGATGGGGAGTGAAGTGCACTACATGTGGCAGTATGAGTTCAGACCCAGGAAGACTAAATGACTGTGTAACATGTATGACGGTGGAAGGTATGCAGAAATATTAAATTGAGGCGAAGCAGGTGGGTTATCTCCTGCGGAGTGTTGTTAAGTGGTATGATCTTTATGTGTATGTTAGAAGATCTCGTGTGTTATTAAAGGGTACGTGTTGTAATTTAAAAAATTCGGGTCGCCCAACATGGTGGACCCAACTAATGTGGGGATGAATGCAAGATTTGTAGAGGATTACAGTACTAGAGGATCTATGTTTTCACAAACTTGTATGCGATTTAAATTTAATCTCACTATTGCATTATAGTATCATTAGAGAAAAAGTGTTATGAGTTGTTAAGTGTGTCTTGATATATGGCTTCGAGCCAAGTTGGGGACTTTGCTATCAATTAGCTAATTGTACGGTCATGTGCTATGTTGGCTTCAGTTGGAGCGTGCGAGTGAGCCAGCTATGACTAGAGTAAAAGAAATTTTTTGACAAAGGTTATATTATGATCCACAAGGTATGAGAATCACGGAATGTCTAGAGTTGTTGTTGGTAAAGAATGCTCGGTGCATAGAGCAAGAAGTTGATTGGCTATATTGGGATGAGAATCTCATTTTGCAGTATCGGTGTGCCAATAAGGCACGTGTGGTTCTGTTCGTTAAGTCAAGTAATTTTCAGTTGAATAAGAGTGAATGACTCTCGAGAATGGTTTTAGTTGTGCTCAAGATTCTACATGTAACAAATCAGGTGTCTTAAGGTTGTGTATGTGGTCAGAGATTGTTCTTGCATTGGAAAGGTCAAGGCTTGTGGTATTTTATGATAATTATGGGATTCTATGTATCAATATCTGGAAAGTAAAGGTAACAAATTCAAATTCACAGGAAGTTCTTCAGAGTAAAGTATACTGGAATGTGGTATTTCTGGACACGGTTGAGAGAGTATTCGGTGGCTTATGGGTCTTAGACAGTGTGGTCTTGTGCTTGGGTCTCGTGTAGTGAGCCTAAGTTGAGGAACTATGGTGCTACAGCAAGATAGAATATCAAGTTGAAAATGAATCAGAAGGAAACCTAGATAAATGAAGTAGCTTGTTTGTGGACCGAGTCGGTATGGTAAGGATATGATTAATTCTTTGTGTGTGTTCGAGGAAATGAGTTTGTACAGGTATTTTTCAGCAAAGCTCTTGAGTTCTGACAGCTTGTTTAGCTTGGTCTAGTTAGAAGGATTCAGTCCTGACAGTTTAGCCTGTGCAAATGGAATTGGGAGCGAATTCTTGTTGGGTTCATCGTGGTTTGGAGATGTATATTTTCTATGGACATGCGGAGCATGGAGTGTGTAATGATTTTTCTTCTAAATGGGATCAATGAAAGTTCTTGACTAGTTGAGTGTGTCGATGTCTGCGGCGTGGAAGGGAGATAAAAGTTCTCATGTTATCCTTGGAGGGTATGGTATATGCGGTATGTTTTAGAGGACCGAGACTGGCGTGTGCAAGGTTTCGGTTCAGCTCTGAAAGGAAGTTCATAAAACTCTTAGGCAATGGGTAGCCTCAGATGACCAAGGAAATGATACTGCTAATTGGAAGTGATTTGACAAGAGTATACGTCTCAGGAAAGGGTAATGTGATTAAACTGATGATACTTCGGTAGTATTGCGACACTTTCTTGCTAAATCAACTGCTGATATCTGAGTTTGTTTGATGGCACAGGAGAATTTTAGAATATCTTTCGTGGAATGATTGGGTACTCGAGGTGTAATATGTATTCATATTGTGGAATTTGGGATCAGCTACAGTGATTCATGTGCTATATGGAGTTGGAGACTGGGAGTTCTCAGGTACAGACTATGTAGTGGTTGTGGATCGTGTGTATTGGTACCATTAGCGGCTATTCGGATTTGGAGGCCCGAGTGGATCTTTCTTTGCTTGGTATATTAGATTTTGGATATGATATTGGGGTGCAGACTGGTTGTCTCAGTGTTGGGTTATTCTAGACTATTGTGCTAAGGGCTATTTCGGAAAATGCCACAGGTTGCATGGCGAGGTGCATCAGATTATGTTCTAGCAGAGTGGTTTGTATTCCAAAGACCAGCGAATGGCTAGGAAGGATTGATTTTCTTAATTGGGCTCTCGGGGCGAATGTCAGTGCAGAGGTTTCTACCATTGATCCAGTTCTGGTATTGAGGGACTTTTGTTTGGATACGTTCTTTGTGACCGGGCATGTCGCCGGGCGAGATTGTGGATTTTGGTATTAATTTGGTACCGGGCACCGTATCGTATGGCTCTGGCAGGAGTCATAGTAGTGGAAGGAGTAGCTTCAGGCTTCTTGGTATTGAGTTCGTTGGTAGGCCGAGGTGGATACGTATTTAGCTTGGGTTAGCTTGGTTGGTCTCAAGTTGTATTGTTGAGGGATAGGTTGATTCGATCGTTATTGAGGTTTCTAGTGATCTAAGGAGAGTTATGAGTTGCTTTTCGGTGTTTTGAGACGTCATGATTTGTTAGATATGGGCACATGTGGTACAGTTCTATTGAGGATTCATAGAGAAAGTTGAGCGGGAAGAGTAATTGAGTGTTGCTTGGTCAATGGAGTATTGGTTATGACCTATCGAGTTGCGTGTCATATGTTATTTGTTTCACCGTGGATGTAATGAATTGCTTTGGTTTCAGGTATCAAAATATGTATGGCTGTTGCTTTTGAGCATAGCGACTTGAGGTGCTTCATGTGTAATAGTGTGTGGATAGGATCACGCATTGTAGCGAGGCTACGTGGAGTTATAACCCTTCGGGGTAGATTCAGGCATTCTATTTCTATGATGTGAGACGGGGTCTCAGCCTTGTGTTATGATGGTACTGATGGACTTGAGTTACCGCTCTTTCGTTTGAGTCATTTGCCATGATTTGAGTATATTCCGACCGTTTCTTATTGGTGCGTGTATTATGCAAGTTGTGGCTTAGGCCTGTATTGAGGCGTCGTATGACCAGAGTGGTGTGTTGGATTCGAGGTTATCGTTGGAGTTATTAATGAATACGAACAGATTTGATCTCAGCTGGTTAGAAGGATAATATCAAGGTTCGGCCTAAAAATCTGTCATGGTATTAGTCAAAGAGAAGTGGCTTCATGGATGGTTGATCTGAGCGATGGTTGCGGTTTATCGCGTGTTTCATTTGTCGTTATAAGTACATGAAAGTGTTGGAATAAGACTTTAGCTAGTAAGAAGTTTTCTATTGGTATTTGGTTATGGTGGGCAACTGCTGTGAATAGAGGCTATTGTTCCGAGTGTTTGAATTATGTGGTATATCATATGACTTCACCTGAGGTTGCAGGTATGGGTTATTACAGCTGCTTCGGATTTATTCCGAACGTAGGCATGAGGTTCCGATCTTGTGTATGATTTTGGAAAGTGCAATGTGGTTCTACGGTTGGTGGCCTAGATGAATTATGAGATTTTAGCTATGTTGTGTTATCGGACCTATATGGGATAGGGTGACGCAGGATCACCCCCGAATGTGTGCTTGGTAAGGTTATTCAGCTATTGGTTGGCTTCTAGGACAACTCTGGGTACGCTCGAGGACGAGCGTTAGTTTAAGTTGGGGAGGATGTGACGACCTGACCCATCGTCTCAAGAGTTACTGCTCCATTTTATGTTTCTTCATGTTTCATTATCAGTATTTGGTGTGTTAGAGTTTATTTGAATTGGTTTTGGTAGGAAATGAGACACTCGATCTCTTTTAAGAAGGGTTAAGTTGGAAGAGTCAACCGGACGTTGACTTATGAGTTATAGGTTTTGAATGTGATTTCTGGTGATTCGGTTAGCTTCGGGAGGTGATTTGTGACTTAGGAGTGCGATCGGAATTGATTTTGGAGGTCCGGTGTAGAATTAGGCTTGAAGTGGTGAAGTTAGTATTTTGGCGAATTCCGGATGATAGGTGAGATTTTTATCCAAGGTCGGAATGGAATTCCAAGAGTTTCTTTAGCTTCGTTAAGTGATTTTGGGTATGTGTGCAAAATTTCAGGTCATTTGGACGTCGTTTGGTTGGGTTTTTGATCGAATGCGTGTTTCGGAAGTTTTTGAAGAACTTAGGCTTGGATTTGATGTGATTTGATGGTTTTAGTGCTAATCGTGGTATTTTTATGATTGGAACAAGTTTGAATAATATTTTAGGTCGTATTGGTATTTTTGATTGAGGTCCCGGGGGCCTTGGGGTGATTTCGGATGGTTAACGGAAGTTTTGAACTTGTGAAAAGGGAAAAGTGTTCCTGCTTCTCGTATTTCTGCTTCTGCGGAATTTGGACCGCAGAAGCGAGGCTGCTTAAATGATGGATTGACCGCAGAAGCGGTGAGGAGGCCTGGGCGCCTGGTTCCGCAGAAGCGATAGTGTAGCCGCATAAGCGAAATCGCTTATGCGATGTGGTGACCGCAGAAGCGGTTTGGTTCGAGAGTGGAGTTTCCGCAAAAGCGGAAGAGAAGGCGCAAAAGAGGTCCCATAGAAGCAGGAAGGGGACCGCATAAGCGAAAGTGCTGGGCTTAACATTAAATATTTCCTCCGCGAGTTAGGTATTATTTTCCTCCATTGTTGAGCATCTTGAGAGCTTTTTGGGAGAAATAGAAGAGGGTTTCGACTGAAGTTTATTGGAGGTAAGATTTGTGAGTTAGAAACATGATTATTACGTGAAATTAACCTAGAAATTCATGGAATTAAGCCAAAAATTGATGAACTAGGGCTTGAGTTTTTGATATTTCAAATTGGGATTTGATAGGTCATTTGAGCTCGGATTTGGGAGTTCTTGGTATGTATTAACTCGTGGCAAGATGAGGAATCCGATAATGTAAGTTTTGTAATTTTTCGAGAAGTGGGCCCGGGGCTCGGGTTTTGCTAGTTTCAAGATTTTTGCTATATTTCGATTGTTTTTTATTGGGTATTGTTCCCTTGGAATATTGTGATGTATTCGCTCTGATTTTGGTTAGATTCGACGCGCGTGGAGGTTGATTTGAGTGGCAAAGGCGTCGCGAGCGAGGGATTTCACCGGTTCGAGGTGAGTAATGATTGTAAATGATATTCTGAGGGTTTGAAATCCCGGATTTGCACCCATAGTGCTATATTTAGGTGACTTGCACGCCGAATAGAGAGCGTGGGGTAGAGCACCATTGGGGATTGTGACTTGGTCCGTCCCGGTTGTTGATTTTATCGCGTATTTCACTATGACTTGTCGTTTTTCACTATGACTTGGGCTTATTGCCATAATTGGGGCTTATTGTTGACTATTTGAGGTCATTGTGAGCTATCATCACTGTTTTCCTCACTATTTGAAATATTATTTGAATTCAGTCCATTTGAATTACATTGTTTCATGAAATCAATTATATGTTTACTTAACCTTGAGTTTTTAACTGATATTGAACCATTGTTTGAGCTGAGCATTATTGTTTTACTGATGCCCGAGGGGCTTATGATTATTTTTGGACTGATTGAGGCCGAGGGCCATATATGAGGATATGTCGAGTGATATGCGAGGAGGCTTTCAGGCCTCGAGTGATATGTGAGGAGGCTTTCAGGCCTCGAGCGATATGTGAGGAGGCTTTCAGGCCTCGAGCGATATGTGAGGAGGCTTTCAGGCCTTGAGTGTATTGTGAGCAGGATTTCAGGCCTCATATTGATATGTTCAGGCTTTCAAGCCTTATTATGATAGCACTTGGGCTGTGGAAGCCCCTCCGGAGTCTGCACACCCAAAGTGAGTGCGGGTACCCATCTAGAACGGACAAATTTTAGACAGTGGTAACAATGGCATTATTATACGCATTTTGGTCAGGTAACAATGACTGACCAGTCAGGTAACAATGACTGACCAGTGGTAACAATGGCACTGTAACACACATTTTTGGTCAGGTAACAATGATTGACTGGTCAGGTAACAATGACTGACCAGGAACATAAATTATGCCCGAGGGGCCGGAACTATTTTGAGATATTGCCCGAGGGGCAAACTTTGATGCACTCATCTTGCATATTTACTTGTATTTTTAGGCGCCATCACGAATAGTTAGGAAATTAGTTCGTGACATATGAGGAGCAGAAGACAAATACCCCTTCCCACTTGGGAGGAGTACCTGTGGGCATTGTGTGATACTTTTGGGCAGAATACTTAAACCCCATGACTGAGTTAGTAAATCTCAAGCATATTGGGAGTGTGAAAGAATACCAAAAAGCCTTTAACAGTGTGCTGACCAAACTCTATTTACCCATAGAACATGCCATTAGCATATTCTTCAACAACTGAAACCTGAGTTGAGTAATGCAGTGAGAGTTGGAAACCCATACACTCCACCACAAGCTTACTATTTGGCTAGACTTCAAAACTCCAATTTTGTAGCTCAAAGTAAGTCAATCAAGAGTGCTATAGTACGGATCTCTCAGGATATGAGTGTAATGGGGTACAATCCTATTACTTCCTCTACAAATATTGTAAATTCTAATAGGAAACCTATTAATGCTAGAATGAGACAACACAAACAGAAGGAGATTGAGTCAAGCAGAAATGGAGGACAGGAGGTCCAGGGGCTATGTTTCTTTTGTGATAAAAAATTTGTACCATGTCATAAGTGTGTGATTAAGAGACAATTATTCTCACTAGAAATAGAAGTAAGTGAAGAGAATTTCATAGAAGAAGAGGATGAAACAGAAGGAGATTTGGAGGAAGGGAGTGAAGGGTTAGGAGCAGACTTGCTAGAAAATTGTGCTATATCACTACAAGCTCTGAATGACTCCATGGGATATTGAACTTTGAGACTCAGAGGCTTTACTGAAAAGAAACCTTTAGAAGTCTTTATATATTTTGGGTCGACACACAACTTCATAGATGAAGAAACAGCCAAGAGACTGGGGTATGAAATTCAGAGAATTAAACCACAATTGGTGAAAGTAGCTGATGGAAGAAAGATTCCAACTCACAAAATGTGCAAAGGGTTCCAATGGCTAATGCAAGGAACCATGTTTAAGGATGACTTACTAGTATTCTCGATAGGGAAGAGTGACTTGGTGCTGGGAATCTAATGGTTGTATCCTTTGGAAGACATCAAGTTCAATTCAGGAAATTGTTGATGGAATTTGAATACCAGGGGAATATGATTACAATAAGAGGAATCGAACCAGACTTTAAAGTTGTGGGTTCCAAATCATTAAAGAAGATGCAAGTCACTAGTTCTCAATTTTTCATGGTTAAGGTTAAGGGAGCTGGAAGTTCTGAATTAATTGAAATTGATAAGGAGGAAGAGCTTGAGGAAGTAAAGAATTTGTTAGAGAAACACAAGGTAATTTTTGGTGAACCTCATTAGCTATCTCCAACTAGGGGAGTCTTTGATCAGAACATCCCCTTATTGGAGGGTAGTTCACCAGTGAATTCTAGACCTTATAGGTATTCACTAGTGCAAAAGGATGTAATTGAAAAATGGGTGATGGAGATGAGAAGTTAGGGAATAATTCAGTACAACTCAAGCCCATATGCTTCTGCTGTGGTGTTGGTAGGAAAGAAAGATGGCTCATGGAGATTATGTATGGATTACAAGGCTCTGAACAAGCTGGTAGTCAAAGATAAATTTCACATTCCAATCATTGAGGAATTGTTAGATGAACTGGGGATCTAAACTTTATTCTAAAATAGACTTAAGAGCTAGGTAGCACCAAATTAGAATGGCAACAACATATGTGTACAAGACTGCCTTCAAGACCCATTTTGGCCATTATGAGTACTTGGTCATGCCCTTTGGTCTAACAAATGCACCATCTAGTTTTCAAGGTCTAATGAATCATATATTCCAGGAGCATCTCTGGAAATTCATATTCGTATTCTTTGATGATATCTTCATTTAAAACAAGAGCTTGGAAGATCACCTAAACACTTAAGAATTGGTTTTAAGTTGTTGGTATAACACCAATTACTATCTAAGAGAAGTAAGTGTGTATTTGCTTCTTGTAAAGTGGAATATTTGAGGCATTACATCTCAGCACAAGGTGTTTCCACTGACCCTAAGAAGATAAAAGCAGTACAATCTTGCCCATTGCCTACTTCTATCAAGTTGCTGAGAGGATTTCTTGGGTTAGCAGGGTATTATAGAAGATCCATCAAAGGATATGGCATTATCAGCAAACCACTGACTGGCCTCCTTAAGAAAGATGGATTCATGTGGTCTGACATGGCTAATGAAGCCTTTGAGACACTTAAAACAGCACTATCAACTGCACTAGTGCTGAGTCTACCAAATTTTTCTCTAACATTGTGGAAACTGAAGCTTGTAATGTGGGGATAGGAGAAGTGTTGATGCAACAATGACATCCCATTGCCTTCACAAGGAAAGTATTATCCACAAAACATCAATCACTATCTGTGTATGATAAAGAAATTTTGGCACTTGTGATGGCTGTAAACAAGTGGTCTCAGTATCTGACTGTGGAGCTTTATTGTTAAAACAGATCAGAAGGAACTCAAATTCCTACTTGATAATAAACTTTACATTGGGACTTAATTAAAGTGGATCACCAACATGACTTCATAATTGAGTATAAAAAGGGCAAAGAGTACAAGGCAACTGATGCTCTTTCTAGGTTACCCTTGCTTGAACTAGCAACCATGACCTTATCTACAGTGAGAACTGATATGTTAGATATGATTATGCAAAGTTAGGATAAGGATCGTACTCTAAAAATCCTAATTCAATCCTTGAGGGAAGGGAATGGTGAGAATAAAGGGTACTGACTGATTCATGAACAACTAAGAAAGAATGGAAAATTGGTGGTTGGTCCTGATACTCAATTGGCGAAGGAAATTATGCAGTTATGGCATAGTTCATAAGTTGGAGGTCATTCTGGCATTGATCATACCTACAAAAGGATAGCAGCTTTGTTTTATTGGAACAAGATGAGGGGGGATATACAAGCTTATGTTAAATCTTGTGATATATGTCAGAGGCATAAATATGACAATGCACCCTATCCAGGACTACTATAACCAAACAAGATACCAGTAGCAGCTTTGAGCAGCATCAATATGAAATTTTATAGAAGGGCTACCAAAATCCAAAGGTAAGATAATCATTTGGGTGGTAGTAGACAGGTTAACTAAATATGCCCACTTCATAGGGTTGCTAAAATCTTCTTGGAACAAGTTTACACGTTACATGGGCTGCCTGCTGATATAATAAGTGATAGAGATCCCATATTCATAAGCAAGATTTGGAAGGAGCTTTTATCTATGATGGAGTAACACTCAACACTTCCATAGCCTATCATCCCAAGACAGATAGTCAAACAGAGGTGGTGAATATGTGTTTGGAAACTTGTCTTAGGTGCTTCTGTTCTGATTCCAGCCAGACTGGTTTTTCCTATCTAGTTGCAGCTGAGTTCTATACCATACTACATTCCACACTTTCATTCAGTGTACTCCTTATGAAGTCTTGTATGGTCAACCACCACCCTCTATATTCCTTAGTGTTGGGGATTCTGCACTAGAAGAAGTTGATAGAAGTATGCTCACCAGAGAATTTAAGTTGCAGTTGCTTAAGTATTATTTGCAAAGAGCACAACAGAGGATGATAGAGCAGGCTAACAAACACAGGTCGGATAGGCAATTTAGTGAAGGGGATTGGTTTTATCTAAAGATCTAACCTTACAGATAACTCACAATGTCAAGCAGCCATTTCTCTAAGTTGTCTGCAAGATACTATGGCCCTTATCAAATTCTGGAAAAATTGGAAATGTTGCATATAAGTTGGCACTACCCTCATGATTAGTCTTACACCTTACTTTTCATGTATCTCAGCTCACGGCTTGCTATGAGTTACCTACAAGTATTACCCATCCACCAGTGCTTGATTTGTCTAGTCAATATTGCCCACAACCTGACAAGATTTTGGACAGGTGCATGATTTAGAAGGGGAATAAAGTTGTAGCGCAAGTGTTGATTCAGTGGCACAACTAGAATTCCGGTAAAAAGCGACCAAAGTTTAGCGACCAAGGTTGGTCGCTATTTGGTCGATAATTTTGTCAAACTGCTGACCAGACTGCTCATACTTGCTTCGTCAAAGAAATACTGAGATTAGCGACCAACATTGGTCGCTAAAGGGGATCCACTTATAAAATTTTAATAATTATAATATTATTTTAAAAAAATTATAAAATATAAATAAATATAATTTAAATTAGCGACCAAAGTTGGTCGTTAAATAAAGAGTAAACAGATAGAGACCAACTTTGGTCGCTAATTTGGGACCCAGTTATAAAATTTTAATAATTATAATATTATTTAAAAAATTATAAAATATAAATAAATATAATTCAAAGTTAGCAACGAAAGTTGGTCACTTACTAAAATAGAGACCTACTGTCACGATCCAAACCCTGATCCGGTCGTGATGGCGCCTCTCGTGAAGACAAGGCCAGCCAACTAACCTATTTCGCCTTTTCAGAATAGTCAATATTAATAACAATTTTAGTATGATTAAATAACCACAATTTAAGCAAAAGATTCCTTTATAGAATGCGGAATACAGCCCAAACACAGCCCGATACTGGGGTGTCGCAAGTCACGAGCATCTATTGGAGTATAAATACAACTACAAGGTCTGGAATATACAAAACAGGACTGATAACAAAAGGGGAGAAAAGCGGTGCTGCGAACGCTGACAGTCACCTCGCTAAACTCTGATAACCCTGGCTCCAATCAGCCAAAACCCACTACCGGGTGTATAAATACCTGCATCTGCACACAAGGTATAGGGAGTAAAGTAATTACTTCAACTCAGTGAGTAATAAAGCTAAATAACAACTGAGAAGTAAGAAATCACGTAAAGCAAACCAACATGATGTATAGAAGCAGTGTAAAACCCTTTGAGAAAAAGCAGTGAAGCTGTGAAATCTTTAGAAACATCTTAGCTCAGTTTAAACCTCTTTTGAAAGTGACTTTTTCAACAGTTACGCAAATGAATGCAAAACAGATAGTGCCAATAAGCACAGAAAATTCACCCCTCGGGCTCTAATACCATAGTATAGCAGGAAAAATGACAAGTACATATGAAAGATAGACACATAAAGGTTCGCCCCTCGGGCAATATCTCAGAACAATACCAGCCCCTCGACTCACTTTCAGAATAATCTCGGCCGCTTGGGCTAAGTCTCAGAACAGTATCAGCCCCTCGGGCTCACTTTCAAATCATAATGGGTATCCGCGCTCAATAGGAGTGTACAAACTCCAGAGGGGACCCTAATGGCCAAAGCACTATATCAAGCCACCTCGTGGCATCAACTCTCGGCTCTCGGCTCTCGGCTCTCGGCTCTCGGCTCTCGGCTCTCGGCTCTCGGCTCTCGGCCTCATATCACTCAAGCCACCTCGTGGCGTATATATATAAGGCCCTCGGCCTCATATCACTCAATGTATCCTCACATATGGCCCTGGGCCGCTCTCAGTCCAAAAATCATCACAAGCCCCTCGGGCATTAGTAAAACAATCATCCTCAGCCCAAAACATCATTTAGAATATCATTTAAGTATCAAAACTAAATAAAAGTGGCTGAGTTATAACAAAGTGGAAAACAGCAGGACACAATTCAAGTAATTAGTCAATACAGATAGGAAACGGTGATAAAAATCCCCGAAGGGTTTAAATAGCTGGCACGAAGCCCAAATATGTCCATCAGCCCAAATCATGATGATGACAAATAAGTTTCAGTTTAATACGCGGTAAAAAACATTAATCGGGATGGACCAAGTCACAATCCCCAATAGTAAATGACCCTATGCTCATCATCAAGCGTGTGTCTCACCTTAATATAGCACTACAATGTGCGATTCTGGGGTTTCAAACCCTCAGGACATCATTTAACATCATTACTCACCTCGAACCGGCAAAATCTCTAGCTCGCGATGCCCTTGCCCCTCAAATCGGCCTCCACGCGCGTCGAATCTATCCAAAATTAGAACGAATATATCACAATATACTAAGGGAACAAAGCCCAAGAGAAAACAATCAATAACGGGCACAAATCTCGAAATTACCAAAACTCAAGCCTCGGGCCCACTTCTCGAAACTCAAAAATTTTTACATCAACGGGTTCCTTATAGCTCAACGAGTCTATGCATATAAAGAACACCAAAATCAGAGTCCAAATGACCCCTCAATTCCGAAATTAAAAATCCAAAATTCCAAGCCCTAGTTGTTCCATTTTTGTTAAAGTTTCCATCAATTTCTAGATAGATTTCACAATAGAATCACGTTTTAGGTTCAAAAATCTTACCTCCAATCAATTATCCTTGAATCACTCTTCAATCACCTTCAAAAAGCTCTCAAAATGCTCAGCTATGGAGGAAAACTAACTCAAAATCGCGGATGAAATGTTTAATAAACTTTCTGCCCAGTTCTGATATTTCTTCATCGCGTTTGCGACCTCAGCCTCGCGAACGCGAAGCACATTTTTAAATAAGCCAAAATTAACCTTAAGCAAACGCGACATATGCAATGCGAACGCGATGACTTCACTTCCCAAACTATGCGATCGCGAGACCTATAGCGCGAACGCAAAGAGTAATTCCACTGGACCCCCAAATCCTTATACGCGAACGCAACAACCTCACGCGAACGCGATCGCGATGTATGAGCTTCTAACATTCCGCGAACGCAAGCCCTTAGATTCGAACGTGCATGTCTAAATCTTGGCCTTCCAAATTTCTTCTAGGCGTTCGTGACTCGACCTACGCGATAGGGAAAGCCAAAATCTCTGCAACAGCTGAGTTGATTTTTTTGCAACTCCTCAAACTCTAAAATGACCCTATTGACCATCCAAAACTCACCCGAGGCCCTCGGGACCTCAACCAAAAGCATCAACACATCCTAAAACCTCATTCAAACTTGTTTCAATCATCAAAACACCTCAAATAACACCAAATCCACCAATTCACATCGAATTCAAGCCTAAGTTTTCTAAAACTTCCGAAACACGCTTTTGATCAAAAACCCAACCAAACCATGTCCGAATGACCTGGAATTTTGGACACACATCCTAAATAACATAACGAAACTACAGCAACTCTCGGAATTCCATTCCGATCCTCAGATCAAAATCTCACATACCAACCGAAAATTGCCAAAATATCAACTTCGCCAATTCAAGCCTAATTCTATTCCGGACCTCCAAAACCCATTCCGATTACGCTATTAAGTCACGAATCACATCCCGAAGCTAACCAAACCATCGGAACTCACATCCGAGCCCTCTAACACATAAGTCAACATCCAGCTGACTTTTCCAACTTAAGCTTCCTTAAAAGAGACTAAGTGTCTCAAACCTTATCAAAAATCATTCCGGACTCGATCCGACCAACCCGATACCATAAAATACGGATAACGAAGTATAAAGAAGCAGAAATGGGGGAAACCAAGCAGTAACTCATGAGACGACTGGTCGGGTCATCACATCCTCCCCAACATAAACAAATGTTCTTCCTCGAACGTGCCCAAAGTTGTTCCAAAAGCCAACCAATCGCTGAATAACCTTACATTGCATATACCCGGGGGTGATCCCATGTCACCCTATCTCATATAGGTCCGATAACACATTGTAACTAAAATTCCACAACCCAATCTAGTCTATAAGCCTTATAACCACATTTCCATTTCCGAAATCATACACAAGATCAGAACCTCACATCTATATTCAGAATAAGCTCGAACCAGCTGTAATAACCCATAACTACAATCTCAGGTGCAATTAACTGATATACCACATAACTCAAACACATGTAGCGATAACTTCCATTCACAGCAGCTGCACACAATGCTTGAATACCGGTAGAAAACCTCTTATCAACTAAAGTTTCATTCCAACACTTTTATATGTACTGCAACTAATAACTAAAACATGCAGTAAGCCATCACCACTATGAGGCCCCAAACGAACCACACCATATGTGCCTATAACCAACATATCATAACACCTCGCAACACGAAAAGGTAACTCATAGATGTCCCCAGATCACTGATAAGCTCAACAAAAGTCGAATCAATACCTCCCTCAACAATGCAATTCGGAGCCAACCAAGCCAACTCAAGATAGAACACTCACCCACATTGGCCTGCCAACAAACTCCTTATCAAGGAAAGCTGAAGCTGCTCCTTCCACCTCTATCACTATGTCGGTGCCATACGATACAGTGCAAGGCACCAAATCAATACTGAAATTAACAACCTTACTCGGCGACATGCTCGACCATAAGAAACACATCCGAAAAGTCCCTCACCACCGGAACTGAATCAATATGAGGAACCTCAGCACTGACACTCATCACAAGAGCCCAAATAAGAAAGGAAAATCCTTCCCAGCCGTCCACTGGGTCTTCGAAATATAAAAATCCCCAATATCATATAATTCGTCGAACATCGCCACTCAATCCATGGCATTTCCGGCATAGCCAACAACACCGTCTTATCGCAATAGTCCAGAATAACACAACACGAAAATAACCAGTCTGAACCCAATATCTTATCTAAGATCTAATATACCAAAAAAAACAAAAGGTCCTCTCGGGTCTTCCAACCCCGATAGTCACTAAACAATGCCGATACACACGATCTACAACCATAACATAGCCTGAATGTGAGAACTTCCGATCTCCAACTCCATGTAGCACACAAATCACCATACTTGATCCCAAATTCTGCCGTCCGAATACATATCACACCTCAAGTACCCAATCATTCCACGAAAGATATTCTAAAATTCCCATGTGCCTTCAAGCAAACTCAAATATCAGCAGTCGATCTAATAAGAAAGCGTCTTAGTACTGCCGAGTACTATCAACATAATGACATTGCCCTTTTTTGAAACATATACCCTTGTCAAATCACTATGATTAGCAATACCATTTCCTTAATCATCTGACGATCATTCACCCTAATCATCTGAAGCTCATTTTTCTAATCACCTAAAACTGCCCGTGTTGCCTAAGAATGTTATGACTTTCCATTTAGAACTGAATCGTAACCTTACACACGCAAATCTCAATCCTTCCCAACATATCGCATATACCATACCATCCTAGGGTAACATGAGAACTTCATCTCCCTTCCGAGCAACAAACATCTACGTACTTAACTAGTCAAGAACTTTCCATTGGTCCCATCTAGAAGAAAAATCACTACACATCTCATGCTCTGCATGTCCATAGAAAATATACATCTCCAAACTGCAGTAAAATCATTAAGAACTCTCCGAGTTCCCCTTGCACAAATCAAACCTGCCAGGACTGAATCCTTCTAACTCGACCAAGCTAAGCAAACAGTCAAAACCTAATAGCATTGCCGCAAAATA
The DNA here is from genome assembly GCA_026770625.1 of Nicotiana glauca. Lineage (NCBI taxonomy): Eukaryota > Viridiplantae > Streptophyta > Magnoliopsida > Solanales > Solanaceae > Nicotiana > Nicotiana glauca. Next base: position 39,896 of record MU760319.1, read on the forward strand.
CCTGTAAGAACTCATTACCTCGAACACACACAAGGAACAAATCATATCCTTACCATACCGGTCCGGTCTACTATCAAGCTACCCCATCTATCTAAATTTCCCCCTGATTCATCTTCAACTTGATATTTCCTTTTTGTTGTAACACGACAATTACTCAACTCAGACATACCACACCACACGGAACCAAGCATAAAGCCACACCGTCTGAAGCTCATAAGTCGCTGAATACTTTCTTAAACATTCCCAAAGGTATCACACTCCAAAATACTTTACTCTGAAGAACTCGCTGCGAATCTAAATCTGTTACCTTTACCTTCCTAGTACTGATACATAGAATCCCATAATTAACATAGGAATACCACAAGTCTTGACCTCTTCCAGTGGAGACTTAGTTTCTAATCACATATACAACATTAAGATACCCAATTGTTACATGTAGAATCTTGAACACATTATAACCATTCTCGAGAGTCATTTACTCTATTTAAACTGCAATTAGCCTGATCAAATGAACAGAACCATCTGTGCCTCATTAGCACTCTGATACCGCAGGATACGACCTCATCCCAATACAAGTAAGCATCTTCCTGCTCTATGCACCGAGCATTCTTTACTAATAACAACTTAAGACCTCCTGTGATTCTCACTCACATACGAAACACCATATAACCTTTGTCAAAATTTTCCTTCACTCGAGCCATCCTCGACCTCAATCTTCGTAAGCCATAACTGACTCACAAACACGCCTCAAATTGGAACCAACATAGCACCTAACCGTGTAATCAACTTAATCAATAGCAAACTCCCCAACTTGGCTCGAAGCCATAGATCAAAACACACCCATAACACATATACTCTATTGCTGCCATAATACCATAGTGAGATTAAACTCAATCCTTCATAAGCTTGTGGAAACACAAATCATCAGGAATTTTAACTCTTCTGCAAATCTCGCATTCACTCACACAATAGTTAAGCCCACTCTCTAGGTGACCCAATTTAGATTTCAACACATATTCTTCACTTGTAAATGAGATATTCTAATAGACAACATATGGATCGCACAACCTTAGAACACTCCGCAGGAGATAATCCACCTGCTTAGCCTCCAACTAACATTTCTGTATACCTTTCACCATCACAAGCATTACGCAGTCACATGATCTTCCTGAGTCTGGACTCATACCGCAATATGAAATTTACTTCACTCCCAACTAGGAACATGGAAAGATTCTTCACATGCCCATAACTCGGGCTATACCTCGAATCAAGATGGACTTCAAGCATCTACTAGTTATTCCATCATTCAGCAGACCCTTCTCGTTGTTTCCAAATCATATGGATACAGCTCGCAGTACTAAAATACTCATCACATAGCCACAACCGTCACTTCAACTAACAGGGACACTACCAAATGTATAAGTTCAAAAACACTTGTTCACACAATCAGTACCTTAGTGTTCAAGCTATACGCAAAGATCCAGCCTCAAGTCCTCCAGACTGGCCCAACATCAACTCACATGGATCACATCTCGCCCCTCGATCAGGGGATCACAAACCATCGATGCACATATGATACTGAGCGCTCATGCGCGCATACGAACGCGTGGAAGAAATTTCAAGAGTTACTCATCAAGCTGAATCAAAGGACGCAGGATAAAAAAATTCAAGAATATGAAGTTTTCCTAAAGGTTCTGCAGCCTCTCGAGGATAAATACAAGCGTCTCCGTACCGATCCGCGAGACTCTACTAAATCTGCTCATAACTCGTGAGACCTATGTAACCTGGGCTCTAATACTAACTTGTCACAACCCAAACCCCGATCCGGTCGTTATACTGCTTCTCGTGAATACAAGACTAGCCAACTAACCCATTTTGCCTTTTCAGAATAGTCAATATTAATAACAATTTTAGTATGATTAAATAACCACAATTTAAGCAAAAGATTCCTTTATAGAATGCGGAATACAACCCAAAACAGCCCGACCGGAGTGTCACAAGTCACGAGCATCTATTGGAGTATAAATAAAACTACAAGGTCTGGAATATACAAAACAGGACTGATAACAAAAGGGGAGAAAAGCGGTGCTGCGAACGCTGACAGTCACCTCGCTAAACTCCGATAACTCTACCTCCAATCAGCCAAAACCTGCTACCGGGTGTATAAATACCTGCATCTGCACACAAGGTGCAGGGAGTAAAGTGAGTACTCCAACTCAGTGAGTAATAAAGGTAAATAACAACTGAGCAGTAAGAAATCGCGTAAAGCAAACCAACATGCTGTATAGAAGAGTGTAAAACCCTTTGAGAAAAAGTAGTGAAGCTGTGAAATCTTTAGAAACAGCTTAGCTCAGTTTAAACCTCTTTTGAAAATGATTTTTTTAACAGTTACGCAAATGAATGCAAAATAGTTAGTGCCGATAAGCACAGAAAATTTGGCCCTTTTGGCTCTAATACCACAGTATAGCAGGTAAAATAACAAGTAAATATGAAAGATAAACACATAAAAGTTTACCCCTCCGGCAATATCTCAGAACAATACCAGCCCCTCGGCTCACTCTCAGAACAATCTCAGCCCCTCGACCTCACTCTCAGATCAAAATGGGTACCCGCGCTCACTGGGGGTGTATAGACTCCGAAGGTGCCCCTTACGGCCCAAGCGCTATATTAAGCCACCTCGTGGCATCAACTCTCGGCTCTCGACCTCACATCACTTAAGCCACCTCGTGGCGTATATATGTATATATATATATATATATATATATATATATATATATATATATATATATGTATGTATCTCAAGCCCTCGACCTCATGTCACTCAGTGTATCCTCACATGTGGCCCGCAGCCGCTCTCAATCCAAAAATCATCACAAGCCCCTCGGGCATTAGTAAAACAGTAGTCCTCAGCCTAAAATATCATTTAGAATATCATTTAAGTATCAAAAATGAATAAAAGTTGGTTGGTTGTATAATAGTGAAAAACAACAGGACTGGGTTCAAGTAATAAGTCAATACAATGAGGAAACAGTGATAAAAATCCCTGAAGGGTTCAAATAGCTGGCACAAAGCCCAAATATAGCAATCCGCCCAAATCATGATGATAACAAATAAGTTTCAGTCAAATACGCAGTAAAAATCATCAATCGGTACGGAGCAAGTCACAATCTCAAATAGTAAACGGCCCCGCGCTCATCATCAAGTGCGTGTCTCACCTGAATATAGCACTACAATGTGGAATTCCGGGGTTTCAAACCCTCAGGACATCATTTAACATCATTACTCACCTCGAACTTGCGAAATCTCTAGCTCGCGATGCCCTTGCCCCTCAAATCGGCCTCCACACGCGTCAAATCTATCCAAAATCAGAACGAATACATCATAATATACTAAAGGAACAAAGCCCAAGCGAAAACAATTAATAACGGGCACAAATCCCGAAATAACCAAAACTCGAGCCCCGAACCCACTTCTCAAAACTCAGAAATTTTTACATCAATGGGTTCCTTATCACTCTACGAGTCTATGCATATAAAGAACACCAAAATCGGAGTCCAGATGACCCCTCAAATCCCAAATTAAATATACAAAATTCCAAGCCCTAGTTCTTCCATTTTTCTTCACGTTTCCATGAATTTCTAGATAGATTTCACAATAGAATCACGTTTTACGTTCAAAAATCTTACCTCCATTCAGTTCTCCTCGAATTCCTCTTTAATCACCTTTAAAAAGCTCTCAAAATGCTCAGCTATGGAGGAAAAAGACTCAAAATTACGGATGAAATGTTTAATGAACTTTCTACCTAATTCTGATATTTCTTCATCGCGTTCGCGAACGCGAAACACATTTTTAAATCATCCAAAATTAACCTTAAGCGAATGTGACATATGCAATGCGAACGTGATGACTTCACTTCCCAAACTATGTGAACGCGAGACCTATAGCGCGAACGCGAAGAGTGATTCCACTGGACCCCCAAATCCTTATACGCGAACGCGACAGCCTCAGGCGAACGCGATGCACGAGCTTCTAACCTTCCGCGAACGCGAAGGTCTAAATACTGGCCTTCCAAATTTCTTCTACGCATTCGCGACTCAACCTACGCTATCGCGAAAGCCAAAATCTCTGCAACAACTGGGTTGATTTATCTACAACTCCTCAAACTCTAAAATGATCCGATTGACCATCCGAAACTCACCCGAGGCTCCCAAGACCTCAACCAAAAGAACCAACACATCCTAAAACCTCATTCAAACTTGTTCTAATCATCAAAACACCTCAAACAACACCAAATTCACCAATTCACATCCAATTCAAGCCTAAGTTTTCTACAAACTTTCGAAACACGCTTTTGATCAAAAACCCAACCAAACCACGTCCGAATGACCTGAAATTTTGCACACACATCCCAAATAACATAACGAAACTACATCAACTCTCGAAATTCCATTCCGACCCTCGGATCAAAATCTCACATACAAATCGGAAATCGCCAAAATATCAACTTCGCCAATTCAAGTCTAATTCTATTCTGGACCTCCAAAACCCATTCCGATTACGCTCCTAAGTCACGAATCACCACCCGAAGCTAACCAAACCATCGAAACTCACATCTGAGCCCTCTAACACATAAGTCAATATCCGGTTGACTTTTCCAACTTAAGCTTCCTTAAAAGAGACTAAGTATCTCAAACGTTATCAAAAATCATTTCGGACTCGATCCGACCAACCCGATACCACAAAATACGGATAACGAAGCATAAAGAAGCAGAAATAGGGGAAACAAAGCAGTAACTTATGAGACGACTGGCCGAGTCGTCACATCAACTTTGGTCGCTAAACTGGGACCCAGTTCTTACGTTTAACAATAATATTATTATTTTAAATATTATATAAAATATAAATAAATCTAATTCAAATTTAGCGACCAACTTTGATCGCTAATTTAAAATTATGTATAATTAGCGATCAAAGTTGGTCACTTTTCAGGTCAACATTAGTCAAAATTAAAAATCACTTTTGTATTTACTATCTAAATAATATAAATGTAAGCCGTTAATATTTTTGTAATACAAGGGATGAATAGGCTAAAATATACTCTAACATGCTATATATATGCAGTTAAGTAGTACTACGAAACGTGCATGTGTGTGTGTATATATATATAGGGTTGTGCTAAACTACTACATAGTTGTAGTAGGTTAGCATTGTATGCATATTTGATTTACCCAAATTAACCCTCATTATTTTCTGCCACTGCATTAAGCTAAAGGACATTCTTGTCATTTTACAAAATCCCACATTTCACCTTTACATTTCCCAAAAATAAACCCCAGCTTTCCAGAATTCTTTCCCATAACCCCTTCATCTCTCTCCTCTTCTCAATCTATCGATAGTCTATGAACAAATCTTGGAAATGGAGTCATGTGTATTTGCAAATTTGAAGTCGAAGAAAAATTTGAGCTTCATCTTCTATTTTTCAATATCATTTTTGGAGGCGTAATCTAAATCTTCCATGAATTTTACCTAAATTTTTCAAATAGTTTATATTCCTTAGATTTGACAATTGAGCACAGAATTAAGGCTTCAAGGTGCATCAATTCTAAGCTTCAAATTAAATTTTCTTCTGCACTTCTAAAGTAGCGATCACGTCTAACTGAGAAACCAATTTGTTTAGCAAAATTTACATAGCAATTATAAGCTTCATCATCGCTATTGAACACTTTGCACTTGTACAAATCACTATTGTCCATGTCAATATTTTTATGTCTAGGTTCTTCATCTGATTTTTCAATAATTTCTCCGTTAATATAGCATTTACTATCAACACATGGACAATGACTTCTTGAAACACCTATTGTAAAATCAATTGATGTATTATTAAGAACCTATCATGAACAGCGAAATATGAGACACAAGAATATTAAATTCTTACCTTCATTATAAGATTCGTCAAGATATTAGCGAGACAAGTTACTGGAACAAAAAACTCTTTTAAAACTTGGGAAGAGCCATGGCTGGAGATGGAAAATAAAACGAAAATATTCCCGCCAGAACAATTCTAACGTGGAAGATGGAAAGACCTAATCTGATGGGTTTAGTTTGTAGGTGAAAGGTGGGATTTTGTAAAATGACAAGAATGTCCTTCAGCTTAATGTAGTGGCAGAAAATAATGAGGGTTAATTTGGATAAATCAAATATGCATACAATGCTAACCTACTACAACTATGTAGTAGGTTAGCAAAACCCATATATATATATATATATATATATATTAGTTCTTCGGCACGTGCGCCGCACGTGTATGCCAAGTCAAGTAATGTCACGATTTATAAAATAATATTAAAATTTGTAAAATAAAATTTTAAGTAAATAATTATACATTAAAAAAATAAAGTACAAGTTTTATCAATAAAAGATCACCTACAAAGATAAACATAAAGAATCAAAATTTATTTAGATACATGCAGGCATTTGAAGTTTGTGAAAAACAAATACCAAACTTTGCAAACGATTAACTTAAGCAAAACAATAACTTCATTATCGAGTAAAACCCACTCATATAGAACATGTTGACTAAAGGAGCCAATATTTTTTTTTAAAAGAAATAATGTCAAGCATCTCACGGCATTGTCCATGTCCTCACACTAAACATAAATATTCTACTTAATTATAGTCTAAACCGAGCACACAGCTAAAAAAAAAAAAAATAAGACTTTCGAAATTTATGATTCTAAACTAAAATAAGCGAAATATATCAAAATACCCTTGAATAGTGTGATCTTAAATATACCATGTAGAATGTTGAATCGGAGCTAAAGAGTTATACGAAATATAGAAGCATTTTTCTAGTATAAATTAAAAAAAAATAAGACACATAAATTAAAATATAAGGAGTATTTTTATTTTCCCTTTTATATGTTATTTCTTCACCAAGTACACGTTGCATTTGCATGTTGCGCTATCTATCACTTTTCGCCTTAAAATATAATATTTATATCAAGTTTAAATACAATATCATATAAAGGTAAAAAATCAGAGCACCCGAGATCATTGCAGCATAAGCAAACAACATGTATATAGTTACTTAAATTTTTAAGATAAATATTTCTCATAAGATATTTTATTAAATATTTTTCCCCATACAAAACTCACAAAGCTAAGGATATTTTTCATATTGTGAAAAATGAGTTAAGAACCAGTATTTAATAAATCAGAAGTACTAAGCAGTAAGCACCATCGCATACGCCTACAATATTCAACTTCTCAAAATGTTTGAAGTACCTAGTTATCTTTTTTAAGGTGCATAGATCAATAAAGTTAGATCATTCTAACCTATAGCAAAGAATGAATCTGGCGTCATAGCAGATAAGGTAATAATGTATATACTTTTATTTCCACATTGTTGCCCAATAATACATAGATCATCTGCTAAGTGAATCCTTTTGAAACATAAATGCTATCAAAATAACGTAATTTTTCAAATTCTAACTCATCAGTTTTCTTAAATAGGCTACCATATCTTCCATATATTTCATGCTTGCCATTAATTTTGAAGTTTGAGAGTAGGGATTGGCCACAGGTTAAACCTAGAACACTTCAGAAAATATATTCCAGTAAAGTATTTTGATGTGTTACATAAAGTTAGCTAAATGAATCAAGATTTGCGTTAATACCTATGAATTAGTGAGTGTTTTGAATTTATCATTGGACTACAATACAATAACTGTACATATAATATTTCTAAGTTTCACGAGTTTTCTCCGAGCATGACAATATTAGCAAAACACACTTCTGTTAGGAATATCTAATAAGGAAACAAATATAAGAAGAACAGTAACAAATTGTTCATCAAGAGTTCAACACTCATTATTCTTTCAATAAACTTGATGATTTTGAACATTATTCACTCATTATATATATAGTACAAATTAAAGACAGTAATTCACGGGTGATGATATCCAAGTAGAGCCTTTTTTTTAAAGGACATCAATTTTTCTAAAAAAAAATCTCTATTTTTTGTTCTTTTTTTGTACATAGTCAAATGCAATTTTGCTACTTGGCAGTTGGCACTTATTCGATATTGACAAATTTATTTCATGATTTTTTCTTACTCGTTTCGCAAGGTCAATTTTTCTTGTTCTATACATGTAAAATGATGTGAACAATTTATACGACAAAATTGATGACATTCAAAAGGACATAAATATTAAATTATTATTATTTATACCTTGATTAACTTTTGTCTACATCAAAACATATTCTACATCATATTAAGGAACTATTAATAGCCATAGTTGATATATAAAGTTATGAAAATATTAAACGAAAAAATGCTAAATTTGATATATATAATATTAGTAATATATATATATATATATATATATATATATATATATATATATATATATATATATATTTGACTG
>MU760320.1:18598-32459 GCA_026770625.1 Nicotiana glauca
CGAAGCCCAAAACATGGCAATCAGCCCAAATCATGATAGCATCAAATAGGTTTCAGTCAATCACGCTGTAAAATCAACAACCGGGATGGACTAAGTCACAATCCCTAACGGTGCTCTACCCCACGCTCATACCTGGCGTGCAAGTCACCACAATACAGCACTATGATGTTCAAATCCGGGGTTTCAAACGCTCAGGATATCATTTACAAGTATTACTCACCTCAAGCCGGCCACAAAACTAGTCCGCCATGCCTTTTCCTCTCGAATCTGCCTCCTCGCGCGTCGAATCTATTTAAAACCACAACGAATACATTACAATAGTCCAATGGGACATAACACAATCGAAAGAACTCGAAAAATACTCAAAAACATGAAGTTGGCAAAACCTGAGCCCCAGGCCCACTTCTCAAAAAATTACAAAATTTACATTACCGGACTCCTCGTCTCGCCACGAGTCTCAAATTCATCAAAATCGGAGTCCATTTGACCCCTCAAATTCCAAGTTTACACTTTCTTAGGTTTCAAGCCCTAACATCCATTTTTACCCTTTAATTCCTTGAATTTCAGTGATTAAACCAATGTTTTTACACCATAACAACATATTTGAGGCTATAAATTCATACCTGATGGAATCCCCTTCGAATCCTCTCCAAATCGCCCAAAATCGCCTCTTCCCGAAGTCTAAAATGTTTCCTTATTTCTGAAATTTGCGAACACTGATTCATTAAAATCCACTGATTCATTAAAATCCTTCAGCGATTTTTGCTTATGCGGTCCTGCTACCGCTTATGCGAGACCGCTTCTGCGGCCGATTGACCGCTTATGCGGTTCTCACTAAATTCCCCAGGCATTGCTTATGCGATCAGACATCCGCTTCTGCGGTTTCCCTGCTACCGCTTCTGCGGTGCTTTTTCCGCTTTTGCAAAACCGCTTACGCGTCCAAATTTCCGCTTTTGCAGAATTGACCAGGTCCATCGAGGACCACTTCTGCGACACAACAGCCGCATTTGCGGAACCGTTTATGCGGCTCCTTTTTCGCAGATGCGAAAATACCAGAAGCCATATACACCAAACCTGCAACAAACATCCAAATTTATCGTTTAACCACCCGAAATCACCCCGAGGCCCTCGGGACCTCAACCAAAAACACCAACACATCCAACAACCTTTTTCAAACTTGTTCCAATCATCAAAACACTATCGTTAACATCAAAATCCTCAATTTTCATCAAATCAAAGCCTAAGTTTCTTAAAAACTTCTGAATTGCACATTCAATCAAAAACCCGACCAAACGATGTCCGAATGACCTGAAAATTTGCAGACATATCCAAAATCACCTAACGCAGCTACTGCAACCCTCAAAATTCCATTCCGACCCTCAGATCAAAATCTCACCTATCCACCGGAATTCGCCAAAATTCCAACTTCGCCAATTCAAGCCTATTTCTACACCGGACCTACAAATTCAATTCCTTTCACACTACTAGGTCAAAAATCATCCCCCGAAGCTAACCGAATCATCAGAATTCACACTCGAGCCTTGTAACTAAATAGTCAACTTCCAGTTGACTTTTTCAAAACAAGCTTCCTTCTAAGAGGCTAAGTGCCTCATTTTTAACTAAAACCAATTCAATTCTATCCGATTCATTCAAATACTAATATTGAAGCATAGAACAACATAATATGGGGGAAACAGGGCGGTAACTCACGTGACAATGGGCCGGGTCATCACATCTTGAGGTCGAGAGCCTAGTTGATTATATTGATATTGAGGCCAACAGCCTGGTTGATTACATTGATATTGAGGCCGAGAGCCTGGTTGATTATATTGATATTGAGGCTGAGAGCCTGGTTGATGCCATGAGATGGCTTGATATTGTGCTTGGGCTGTAAAAGCCCCTCCGGAGTCTGTACACACCCCTAGTGAGCGCCATTGACGATAAATAAATGGATGGCTCGGGCTGCACGTCGCAGTGGATACCAGAGTGTACTGTCATATGCATTGCATTGAACTCATACATTTGTTCTTTATCTGTTTTACCTGTCTCAATATCTGTACTCTTATTCCATTGACTTGTTATCTCATTATTAAATGTTCTAAACTGCCAGTTATAGTTTACTTTGTATTTTTCCATGATTTCTTATTCTCAGCCTTTATTTATGTTTATTACTCACTGGGTCGGAGTACTCACATTACTCCCTGCACCATGTGTGCAGGTACAGGTATTCCTGAGGCTTAGAGCGAGCTTTCCTGCCGTTCAGTTTTTCATCGGAGTTATCGAGGTAGCTGCATGGCGTTCGCAGACCTGATTTCTCCTTCTATCTTTACTTGTTATTCTGCATTTCAGACTTATTTTCTGTATTAGGTTGTTAAAACCTTGTATTAGAGACTCAGACTTGTGACACCGGATCAGAGGGCTGTTTTATAGAGATTTTTATGCTTTTGGTTCTACACATTCCAACTGTTTAAGAATTCATACTTTGATTTTATATTAAAGTGGTTAATCAGTAATAAACCATAATAAGAAATGGGTTGTGAGTGGTAATTGGTCGGGCTTGCCTAGCATTGTGTTGGGCGCCATCACGACCGGGATTTGGGGTCGTGACATGTTGGTATCAGAGCCTAGGTTATTTGGTCTCGCAAGTCATGAGCTGGTTTAGTAGACTCTTATGGATCGGTACGGAGACGTCTGTATTTATCCTCGAGAGGCTGCAGAACCTTTAGGAAAACTTCATATTCTTGAAATTCTTGTCCTGCGACTTTGTTGATCCGAACACTAAAATTTCTATCATTCTATTCTCTCTCAGATGGCGAGGACTCGTGCTACTGGACGAGGTGGACAACCACCAATGCCACCTACTGATGCTACCAGTGGTCGTGGACGCAGTCATGGGCGTGGCAGAGGTAGAGTAGCGCGGGCAACACCTATTAATCCACCAGCTGCCCCAATTTCATTATCGGCATTTGGTGTGTTAGGGTTGATTCGGAGTGGTTTTGAGAAGAAATGAGACACTTAGTCTCTTTAAGGAAGGCTTAGTTTGGAAAAGTCACTCGGAAGTTGAATTATATATTATAGGGCTTGGATGTGAATTTCGATGGTTTAGTTCCGGGAAGTGATTTGTGACTTAGGAGCGTGATCGGAAGTATTTTTGGAGGTCCGATGTAGAATTAGGCTTGAATGGGCGAAGTTAGTATTTTGGCGATTTCCGGTGGATAGGTGAGATTTTGATCCGGGAGTCGGAATGGAATTCCGAGAGTTGCTGTAGCTTCATTAGGTGATTTGGGATGTGTGTGCAAAATTTCAGGTCATTCGGACGTGGTTTGGTTGGGTTTTTGATCGAATGCCTGTTTTGGAAGTTTTAGAAGAACTTAGGCTTGAATTCGATGTAAATTGATGATTTTGGCATTGTTTGAGGTGTTTTGATAATTGGAAAAAGTTTGAATGATGTTTTAGGAGGTGTTGCCATTTTTGGTTGAGGTCCCAGGGGCCTCGGGGGGTGATTCGGATGCCCAACGGATCATTTTTGGAAAATTTTGAACTATTGTTGCTGGTATCTGGTTTCCTTCTTCGCGAACATGAGGGAAGTCTCGCAAACGCGAAGAGGAAAAATGGGAGGCTGAGATTTTGGCCTTCGCGAACGCGAAGAGAGAGTCACGAACGCGAAGGAGTAGGTCAAGGTACTACGCGAATGCGGGAGGGTAACCGCAAATGCGTAGAAGGAAAATTTGGGCCTGGGTCATTTGGCCTACACGAACGCGAGGCTGGCTATGTGAACGCGAAGGGCCTGGTAATTGGCGTTCACGAACGCGAGACTAGGCCTGTGAATGCGAAGGTTCAGGGGGTTTTGTCTTTGCGAACGCGACGCCTTGGCCGTGAACGTGATGAAGAATGGGCCTGGGCAGAATGTTAAGTTCTGAAAATGGGACTTCGTTCCCACTTTCCATTTTTAGCGATTTGGAGCTCGGATAGGGCGATTCTTGGACAGATTTTCATAGAAAACAACGGGGTAAGTGTTCTTAACTCAATTTTAGTTGTATAACTTGAATCTATTACAAGTTTTGGCGTTTAATCCATGAATTTTGTTGGAAAAGTGTAGAAAACACTCTTGGACAGAATCACAGATTTGAGGGTCGAAACGTGATGGGAATTGGGTAATTTTAGTATGGTTAGACTCTTGGCGAGATAAGGAACCCGATGATGTAAAAATTTCTGAGTTTCAAGACGTGGGCTCGGGGCTCGGGTTTTGTCAATTTTGTGAATTGTGATATTTTTCGATTGTTTTCGATTGTGTATTGTCTCCTTAGCATAATGTGATATATTCGTTGTGATTTTGGTCGGATTCGACGAACAAGGAGGCCAATTTGAGAGGCAAGGACATATCGAGCTAGACTTTTCATCGGTTTGAGGTGAGTAATTGATGTAAATGATGTCTTGAGGGTTTGAAACGCCGGAAATTTCACATCTTAACGTTATATTAAGGTGACTTGCACGCCGGATAACGGGCGTGGGGTAGAGCACAGTTGGGGATTGTGACTTGGTCCGTACCGCTTAATAAAAATACTACCAAATTGCTTGAAGCTTAGTTTATATCCTTATAAAAATGGATTAATTGTTATAATTTGGCCTCATGCCAACTGATTGAATCCTTCGAGGATTGTTTTTAATGGTTTCTTACCATATTTTCATATAATTGATCTCAATCCAAGGTTTTAAATATTGTTTTGCAAACTCAGCCATCTTTCTAAGATTTGAAAACTTAAATGATATTTCTAAATGATATTTTGGGCTGAGAACTACTGTATTACAAATGCCCAAGGGGCTTATAATGATTTCTAGATTGAGCATGGATCGGGCTGCGCGTCGCAGCAGTGTTATATTGATATTGATGCCGAGAGCCTGGTTGATTACATTAATCTTGAGGCCGAGAGCCTGGTTGATTATATTGATATTGAGGCCGAGAGCTTGGTTGATTATATATATATTGAGGCCAAGAGCCTGGTTGATTACGTTGATATTGAGGACGAGAGCCTGGTTGATGCCACGAGATGGCTTGATATTGCACTTGGGTTATAGGAGCCCCTCCGGAGTCTGTACATACCCCCAGTGAGTGTCGTCGATGATAAATAAATGGATGGCTCGGGTTGCATGCCGCAGTGGGTACCAGAGTGTACCGTCATATGCATTGCATTGCACTCATGCATTTGTTCTTTATCTGTTTTACCTCTCTCAGTATCTGTACTCTTATTCCATTGACTTGTTGTCTCATTATTAAATGTTCTAAACTGCCAGTTATAATTTACTTTTTATTTTTCCATTATTTCTTATTCTTAGCCTTTATTTATGTTTATTACTCACTGGGTCGGAGTACTCACATTACTCCCTGCACCATGTGTGCAGGTACAGGTATTCCTGAGGCTTAGAGCGAGCTTTCCTGCCATTCAGTTTTTCATCGGAGTTATCGAGGTAGTTGCATGGCATTCGCAGAACTGATTTCTCCTTCTATCTTTACTTATTATTCCGCATTTCAGACTTATTTTCTGTATTAGGTTGTTGAAACCTTTTATTAGAGGCTCAGACTTGTGACACCGGATCAGTGGGTTGTTTTATAGAGATTTTTATGCTTTTGGTTCGCACATTCCAACTGTTTAAAAATTCATACTTTGATTTTATATTAAAGTGGTTAATCAGTACTAAACTGCAATAAGAAATAGGTTGTGAGTGGTAATTGGTCGGGCTTGCCTAGCATTGTGTTGGGCGCCATCACGACCGGGATTTGGGGTCGTGACAAGTTGGTATCAGATCCTAGGTTATTTGGTCTCGCGAGTCATGAGCCGGTTTAGTAGAGTCTCGCAGATCGGTACGGAGACGTCTGTATTTATCCTCGAGAGGTTGCAGAACCTTTAGGAAAACTTCATATTCTTGAAATTCTTGTCGTGCGACTTTTTTGATCCGAACACTAAAATTTCTATCATTTTATTCTCTCGCAGATGGCGAGGACTCGTGCTACTGGACGAGGTAGACGACCACTAGTGCCACCCACTGATGCTACTAGAGGCCGTGGACGCGGTCGTGGGCGTGGCAGAGGTAGAGTAGCGCGGGCAGCACCGGTTAATCCACCAGCTACCCCAGTCCCAGATCAGGCTCCAGCAGTTGTACCAGTTTAAGCACCAGCTATGCCTATTGTGATTACGGGTCTTCAAGAGACCTTGGCTCAGATTTTGACAATTTGCACTAGCCTGGCTCAGGCAGTCTCAGCCACTATAGCCGCAGCTACTTCACAGTCCAGAGAAGGCACCCAAACTCCTGTTAATTGCACAGCTAAGCAGGTTATGCAAGGATTGCAGACACCGGAAGCAGTTCCAGCTCAGCCGGTTGCACCAGTTCAGAACTTTGTGGTTCCAGCTATGCCAGATGATGAGAAGCATCATCTCCAGAGCTTTAGTAGGCTCCAGCCTCCGACATTCAGTGGTGCAGAGGGCGAGGATGCCCAGGGTTTTCTTGATAAGTGTCAGCGTATGCTTCGCACCGCAAGGATTTTGGAGTCGAGTGGTGTGTCTTTTACTACATTTCAGTTCCAGGAAGCTGCGTTTACCTGGTGGGAGGATTTCGAGAGGCGTAGGCCTGTTGGTGCAATGCCCCTTACTTGGAATCATTTCTCCACTCTCTTCTTGGAGAAATATGCACCACAGTCCCATAGAGAGGAGTTGTGTAGGCAGTTTGAGTGGTTGACTCTGGGGGACATGTCAGTGACCCAGTATGAGATGAGGTTTTTGCAGTTGGCTCGTCATGCTACATGGATGATTCTGAAGGATCTTGAGAGGATCCGGAGATTTGTGGATGGTCTTAACTACTCTCTTCGTATTTTGATGACTAAAGAGATAGTATTGGGTGCTTCGTTCGAGGGGGTGGTTGACATTGCTCATAATATTGAGACAGTTCGCCGCAGAGAGCGAGAGGAGAGGGAGGCCAAGAGGCCTCGAGGTTCAGGCAGTTTCAGTGGTGCTTCGTCTAGGGTCCAGTTCCAGCATGGTAGAGGTCGTTCCTTCAGACGTCCTCAGTCGGCTCATCCAGAGTATAGTAGGGCATCTTCAGACCGTGGTCATCAGGGGTTTCAGCAGGGCCAGTCTTTACTTAACGCCCTCCCAGCTCAGAGCTCATCTTATGCCCTTTCAGTTCAGGGTTCTTCTGCGCCGAGTGCATCGGCTGGTCATTCTGTTGCGAGGGGTTCCCTCCAGTTCCCTTCTCCAGCACCTGTTAGTTGCTACGAGTGCGGAAAGTTTGGTCATATGAAGAGGCAGTATCCTCGACTTCATGGTGGTCAATTTCAGTAGAGGGACTAGCCTTCGTCTTCTACTCCAGTTTCTTCAGCACCCGCCCAGCCAACTAGGGGTAAAGGCCAGGCAGCCAGGGGTCGCCCCAGAGGTGGAGGTCGATCAGGCGGTGGCCAGGCCCGATTTTATGCTATTCTAGGCAGGATAGACTCCATTGCGTTAGATGCTATTACCACAGGTATTATCTCAGTCTGCCACACAGATGCCTCTGTCTTATTTGATCACGAATCCACCTATTCTTATGTGTCCTCATATTTTGCTCATCATTTGGGTACGACCCGAGGGTGTCTTCCTTTACCTGTGCACGTATCTACCTCGGTGGACGATACTATTGTTGTAGACCATGTGTATCGATCTTGTATTGTGACTATTGGGGGTCTGGAGACCCGAGTTGATTTATTATTGTTGAGCATGGTAGACTTTGATGTTAGACTGTCACTTTGGCTATTCCGGGTGTTCCGAGGATCGAGTGGCATGGTATGACTGATTATGTCCCTAGCAGAGTGATTTCCTTCTTGAAAGCCCAGCGTATGGTTGGGAAGGGTTGTGTATCATATCTATCTTTTGTGCGAGATGTTGGAGCTGAGACTCCTAGTATTGATTTTGTCCCAGTTGTGAGGGATTTTCCTGATGTATTTCCTGCAGACCTGCCGGGTATGCCGCCGGACAAGGATATTGACTTTGGCATTGACCTGATGTCGGGCACCCAGCCCATTTTCGTTCCGCCATATCATATGGCACCAGCAGAGTTGAAAGAATTAAATGAGCAACTTCAGGAACTCCTAGACAAGGGGTTCATTTGGCCTAGTGTGTCACTGTGGGGAGCACCTGTTCTATTTGTGAAGAAGAAAGATGGCACAATGAGAATGTGCATTGATTACAGGTAATTAAATAAAGTAACAGTGAAGAACAAGTATCATTTGCCTCGCATTGATGACTTATTTGATCAGCTTCAGGAAGCGAGGGTGTTTTCTAAGATTGATCTCCGTTCGGGCTATCAACAGTTAAAGATCAGGGACTCGAATATTCTTAAGACTACTTTCAGGACTAGATATGGTCACTATGAGTTTCTGGTTATGTCTTTCGGGCTGACCAATGCCCCAACAGCGTTCATGCATCTGATGAACAGTGTATTTCGGCCTTATCTGGGTTCATTTGTTATTGTATTCATTGATGATATTCTGGTGTACTCGCGTAGTCAGTAGGAGCATGTCGAGCATCTGCGTGTAGTGTTGTAGATATTGAGGGAGGAAAAGCTTTATGCAAAATTCTCCAAGTGTGAGTTTTGGCTAAGTTTAGTGGCATTCTTGGGACACATAGTGTCTAGCGAGGGTATTCAGGTTGATCCAAAGAAGATAAAGGCAGTGCAGAGTTGGTTTAGACCGTCCTCAGCCATAGAAATCCGGAGTTTTCTTGGGTTAGCAGGCTATTATCACTGGTTTGTTCATGGGTTTTCATCCATTGCGTCTCCTTTGACCAAGTTGACTCAAAAGGTGTTCCATTTGTATGGTCAGATGAGTGCGAGGAGAGCTTTCAGAAGTTCAAGACAGTCTTGACCACAGCTCCAGTGTTGCTGTTGCTATCAGCTTCAGGCTCATATACTGTATATTGTGATGCTTCTAGAGTTGGGATTGGTTGTGTATTGATGCAGGAGGGTAGAGTTATTGCTTATGCTTCTCGTCAGTTGAAGCCCCATGAGAAGAACTACCCTATACATGACTTAGAGTTGGCTACTGTAGTTCATGCCTTGAAATTTTGGAGGCACTATTTATATGGCATGTCTTGTGAGGTATTCACTGATCATTGTAGTCTTCAGCATTTGTTTAAGCATAAAGACCTTAATTTGAGGCAGCGGAGGTGGCTAGAATTGCTAAAAGATTATGATATTACTATTATGTATCAACCGGGAAAGGCCAATGTAGTGGTCGATGCTTTGAGCCAAAAGTCAGTTAGTATGGGGAGTTTGGCGTACATTCCAGTTGGGGAGAGGCCCTTTACAGTTGATGTTTAAGCCTTGGCTAATCGGTTTGTGATACTAGATATTTCTGAGCCCAGTCGGGTATTGGCTTGCGTGGTTTCTCGGTCTTCCTTATATAGTCGCATCAGAGAGAACCAGTATGATGATCCGCACTTACTTGTCCTTAAGGACGGAGTTCAGCATGATGATGCTAGAGATGTGACTATAGATGATGATGGCGTATTGAGGATGCAGGGCCGTATCTGTGTGCCCAATATAGATGGGCTTAGAGAGTTTATTCTGGAGGAGGCCCACAGCTCACGGTATTCTATTCATCCGGGTGCCGCGAAGATGTATCAGGACTTGAGACAGTATTATTGGTGTAGAAGAATGAAGAAATATATTGTAGGTTATGTAGCTCGGTGTCTCAATTGTCAGTAGGTGAAATATGAGCATCAGAGATCGGGTGGTTTGCTTCAGCGGATAATTATTCTAGAGTAGAAGTGGGAGAGAGTTACGATGGATTTTGTGAGTGGTCTTTCTCGGACCTCAAAGAAATTTGATTCTATTTGGGTGATTGTGGATCGGCTGACCAAGTCTGCGCACTTTATTCCGGTATGTACTATGTATTCTTCGGAGCGGCTGGCAGGTATATTTATCTGAGAGATTGTGTGGTTGCACGGTGTTCTAGTTTCCATTATCTCAGATAGCGGTACTCAGTTTACTTCCCAGATTTGGAGGACTTTCCAGCGAGAGTTGGGTACTCAGGTGGAGTTGAGCACAACATTTCATCCCCAGATGGATGGACAGTCCGAGTGTACTATTCAGATGTTGGATGATATGTTGTGTGCCTGTGTGATTGATTTCGGAGGTTCTTGGGATGAGTTTTTGCCGCTTGCAGAGTTTGCCTACAATAACACCTATCAGTCCGGTATTCATATGGCACCGTATTAGGCCTTGTATGGTAGACGGTGTAGATCTCCAGTTGGTTGGTTCGAGCCCGGCAAGGCTAGACTATTGGGGACAGAGTTGGTTCAGGATGCCTTAGAGAAGGTGAAAGTGATTCAGGAGAGACTTCATACAGCTCAGTCGCGTCAGAAGAGTTATACGGACCGGATGGTTCGAGATGTATCTTACATGGTGGGTGAGAAGGTCTTGCTGAAGGTTTCGCCCATGAAGGGTGTTATGAGATTTGGAGAGAAAGGGAAGTTTAGCCCGCGATATATTGGACCTTTTGAGGTACTTAGGAGGATTGGAGAGGTGGACTATATGCTTGCTTTACCACCTAGTTTGTCGGGCGTTCATCCGGTATTTTATGTTTCTATGCTCTGGAAGTATGTTGGGGACCCGTCTCATGTTTTGGATTTCAGCACAGTGCAGTTAGATGAGGATTTAACTTATGATGTGGAGCCAGTGGCTATTTTGGGTCGACAGGTTCGAAAATTGAGATCAAAAGATATAGTGTGAGTGAAAGTGTAGTGGGGAGGTCGGCCCGTGGAGGAAGCTACCTAGGAGACCGAGCGGGAGATGCGGAGCAGATATCCTCACCTATTTGAGGTTTTAGGTATATTTCTTAACTCGCTCGAGGACGAGCGTTTGTTTAAGTTGGGGAGGATGTGACGACCCAACCCGTCGCCTCATGAGTTACTGCCTCGTTCTTACCATTTTCTGCTTCTTTATGTTTCATTATCGGTATTTGGGGTGTTAGAGTTGATTTGGAGTGGTTTTGAGAAGAAATGAGACACTTAGTCTCTTTAAGGAAGGCTTAGTTTGGAAAAGTCAACCGGAAGTTGACTTATATGTTAGAGGGCTCGGATGTGAATTTCGATGGTTCGGTTAGCTCCGGGAGGTGATTTCTGACTTAGGAGCATGATCGGAAGTATTTTTGGAGGTCCGGTGTAGAATTAGGCTTGAATTGGCGAAGTTAGTATTTTGGTGATTTTCGGTGGATAGGTGAGATTTTGATCCGGGAGTCGGAATGGAATTCCGAGAGTTTCTGTAGCTTCGTTAGGTGATTTGGGATGTGTGTGCAAAATTTAAGGTCATTCGGACGTGGTTTGGTTGGGTTTTTGATCGAATGCGTGTTTTGGAAGTTTTAGAAGAACTTAGACTTGAATTCGATGTAATTTGATGATTTTGGCATTTTTTGAGGTGTTTTGATAATTGGAACAAGTTTGAATGATGTTTTAGGAGGTGTTGTCATTTTTTGTTGAGGTCCCAAGGGCCTCGGGGGTGTTTCGGATGCCCAACGGGTCATTTTTGGAAAAATTTGAACTGTTAGTGCTGGTATCTGGTTTCCTTCTTCGCGAACGCGAGGGAAGTCTCGTGAACGCGAAGAGGAAAAATGGGAGGCTGAGATTTTGGACTTCACGAATGCGAAGGGGGAGTCGCGAACGCGAAGGAGCAGGTCAAGGTACTACGTGAACGCGGAGGGTAACCGCGAACGCGTAGAAGAAAAATTTGGGCCTAGGTCGTTTGGCCTACGCGAACGCGAGGCTGGCTACGTGAACGCGAAGGGCCTGGTAATTGGCCTTCGCGAACGCGAGACCAGGCCTGCGAACACGAAGGGTCAGGGGGTTTGGTCTTCATGAACGCGACGCCTGGGTCACGAACACGATGAAGAATGGGCCTGGGCAGAATGTTAAGTTCTGAAAATGGGACTTCGTTCCCATTTTCCATTTTTAGCGATTTGGAGCTCGGATAGGGCGATTCTTGGACAGATTTTCATAGAGAACAACGGGGTAAGTGTTCTTAACTCAATTTTGGTTGTATAACTTGAATCTATTACAAGTTTTGGCGTTTAATCCGTGAATTTTGTTGGAAAAGTGTAGAAAACCCTCTTGGATAGAATCACGGATTTCAGGGTCGAAATGTTATGCGAATTGGATAATTTTAGTATGGTTAGACTCGTGGCGAGATAAGGAACCCGATGATGTAAAAATTTCTGAGTTTCGAGACGTGGGCCCGGGGCTCGGGTTTTGTCAATTTCGTGAATTGTGACAGTTTTTGATTGTTTAGGATTGGGTATTGTCTCCTTAGCATAATGTGATATATTCGTTGTGATTTTGGTCAGATTCGACGCACGAGGAGGCCAATTTGAGAGGCAAGGGCATAGCGAGCTAGACTTTTCACCGGTTTGAGGTGAGTAATTGATGTAAATGATGTCCTGAGGGTTTGAAATCCCAGAAATTTCACATCTTAACGCTATATTGAGGTGACTTGCACGCCGGATAATGGGCATGGGGTAGTGCACTGTCACGACCCAAAATCCACTAAGGGTCGCGGTGGCGCCGGACACCTCTGTCAGGCCAGCCAACTAACTTATCAATTAATTCTTCTTTTAATACTTTTGAAAATCTGAGGTTTTTCCTCCCATTTTTATAAATAAAAGTCCACTATTATAATTCAAATTTAAATGATAACAATTAGTACAAATCTGTTTTAAACCATCTCAGAAACCCGGTGTCACAAGTACATGAGCGGCTACTGATATGGGAAATAAAATACAACATCCGCCCGGAATACAGTGGGCGAAAAGTAAATACAGTACATTGGAAGGAACTACTCTAGCTGCGGTCTCCTCAATGATGCAGCTCACCTAGTCCCAGCGTCATCCATGCTGCTACGCCCAATAGGCTGCTAGAGGTATATATACCTGTGCAACAAAAATGCACAGAAGTGTAGCATGAGTACGTAATCAACGTGTACTCAGTGATTGTCCCGCCTAATCCCGAAGGGGTAGAGACGAGATGGTCAACTTTGGCACACTCTAATGGTCCAACGGTTATTTATTCTCAATATACATATCAAACAGTGGAGTTATTTTCTAACATGATTTTTATCCAGATAGAGGAAACAAGTACACATATAATTCTTTCATAGGAAATTTTTCAAGATTTCTTTTCATTATTAACAAGATGATCTCGAGCCAGAGTGAGGTATGTAACGACTTAAATAAGTCCAGGCAGCAATACAAGCATGCGCAAATCATACCGAGGCGACGGCCTGATCCAACAGAAATAAATGTTCACTTGCCGAGGGTCGACAACACGCCTATAGATGCATCTATTAATCTGTCGAGGCATTCGGCCCGGTCCAAAATTAACACACACAGACAGACAATCAGTCAAGAATTCAACGTGGAGCAATTATCCAAGAAAGGCCAATTCTCTTTAATAATTTGGGAAAACGAAGCTTAAGTATCTTTAGAAATCTATTTATTAATTTAATGTGATTTATTATTATCCCGCTCGCGAATCATCCATGCGACGCAGGTACACATAAGATACATGCTCAGATAGTCAATTAGAATTTTATCGAGGAGTAATTATCCAAATAAGCAAATTCTCAGTTTAACAATTCAGGAAATGATGTTTAATCTCTTTTTAAATTTTTTTTACTAATCAAAGGTGATTTAAACAATCCCAGTCATCAATGAGTTCATAATTTACTCAAGTATAACATGCTTTTGGGTCCTAGACTACCCGTACAATAACATAATAGCAGCTACGCACGAACTCTCGTCACCTCGTGCGTACGTAGCCCCCACAAATAGGAGCACATAACCAAT
>MU760326.1:0-14183 GCA_026770625.1 Nicotiana glauca
TTTCGAAATTTTTAAGAGTTTTTCGGTTCTGTTGTTGTTTAGATTTTGTATGGTTAAAAGTCGAGTATTTTATCCAAAGCTTGTTGTAAGCCGTGCTTTGTAATCAAAGCAATTTTGTTATAAGAAATCTCGAAATTTTGTCACAACTTTATTTGGCCAGAACTACGCTCGGTCTGATTCATGCGGGGACATGATACGTAGGCAATCCACATAAGATTCGACCACTGCTAAAAAAGGAAAAGAGGGATTAATAATGTTTTAAAAGATAATCAAAAGGGCACAGAAATAAGAAAGCCGGAATGACGCGTGCGGGAAGAGCCAAAAGCTTATAGAAATGGTTAACTGCCTAGGTGCATTGCATCCAACGTGCAATAACGTATCTGTTAAACTCTGAAAACTAACAAGTTTGTTGTGTGTATTCATAGAATTTTTAGCAGTCAACTTGTTAGAAAGTACTGGCCAATCACCATTACTAGACTAGATCAAAAGGTCCAATCCCAAGAAGCATGTCTAGTTCGGGCAAAAGCATTGAAGAAGAGAAGTCTGAGTTGCAGATAATGAAAGAGGAAATGGAGGGGTTAAGACAACAGATAGCAGAGATGCACCTAGCCTGGGCTAGGGGACAATCGGCACCAAACCCTCCCATTACCCCTACTCCTGTACCAGGCCCGGAACGTCCACCCGTTGATCCATCAGCCAACGTCCCGATTTATCCATATTATCAAAATGAAGCCCCTTATACTCCCCAAGCTCCACCACCCAAACACCATCCTCTTCCCCCGGTTACCCCCGGCTTTGTGGCACCTCCGCCCGCCACTTTACAGAAATCATCCAGCGAGCCATTATTTCAGATTCATGACAACCATTGCTGCTCCCCCGAGTATACCTTTAAGGCTCCTGAACCACATTCCTACACTCCCCACTGGGACAACCCGGCAGAACCAGATAGGCAACTCAGAAGTTCGGAATAGGAAGAAGTTATTCGGAAAGTTAAAAGCCTGGAGCAGTCCTTCAGGAATATGCATGGTTTAGGTAGCCAAATCAGTGTTGCCTACAAGGGCCTGTGCCCTTTTCCAGATATTCAGTTGGCCGCAGGGTTCAAAATGCCCAACTTTGATCTATATGAGGGGCATGGCGACCCGGTGGCCCACCTCCGAGGTTTCTACAGCAAGATGCGAGGAGCGGGAGGGCGAGATGAACTCCTGATAGCTTATTTTGGTCAAGGTCTAGGAGGGTCTGCACTAGAGTGGTACACCAGACAAGATCCTGGTAGATGGTTCACGTGGGATGACCTGGCACAAGCATTCATAGGCCATTTCCAGTATAATCTCGAAATAGTCCCTGGCCGCTTATCATTGTTGAAATTGGAGAAAAAACCTGCAGAAGGCTTCAGAGAATTTGGGTTCCGTTGGAGGGAACAAGCGGCGAGGGTGGATCAGCCAATGAGGGAAAATGAGATGGTAGATTACTTCCTGCAGACGTTGGAACCAACTTACTTCGGGCACTTAGTGACGTCCGTGGGTAAGTCCTTTACCGAAGTAATCAAAATGGGAGCCATGATCGAGGAGGGTTTAAAAGCTAACAAAATCATGAGTTATTCAGCATTAAAAGCGACCACTCAAGCCATTCAGAGTGGCACTGGAGGAGTGCGCGAGAAGACGAGGAAAGAAGAGGTCGCGACAGTTGAATCCGGATCTTGGTTTGGGACCAAAGGCCCAGCAGCCCACTATAACCCACTCCAACCCCACCTGCAAAGTTGCTTCCACAACCCATACAGCTACCCCCAACATTACCACCCAACGTCTGATCCTCGCTTCACCATCCATCACGCCCAAACATACGCCCAACCTCAGGCACAATAGCGTGCACCAACACCCCAAAATAACTACCCACCCACAAGAGCATACAAAAATCCCACGGGTACAGGCTTCCGTCCAAACCAAGCTTTCAGAGACAACCGAGCACCAAAACCAAATACCTTCACTCCTTTGGGAGAATCTTATACCAACTTGTTCCATCGGTTGAAGCAGGTAGGACTATTGAACCCAGTTGAAGCCAAACTACCAAACCCTGTCCCGAGGAATCTGGATCATTCAATAAACTGCGAGTACTATTCAGGATGCCTGGGGCACGACACGGAAAAATGTTGGAGGTTAAAAACGGCTATCCAGGAACTTATCGACACTCGTCGAATCGAGGTCCATAACCCGGTAGAACCTAACATCAACCAGAATCCACTCCCAGCTCATCATGAGACCAACATGATCGAATTGGTACAAGCAGAAGAGGGATATGAGAAAACCTCCCAAACCGTGATGAGGATCAGGTCCAGTAGGATCGGGATGAAAAAGGGGCCAAGCAACGAGAAGTCACCCATCGATGAGGAGGGACCACGTGGCAAGCCAGCAGCGAAAAATGGGGCTGCAAACGGAATACTAGTGAAACCAGATGGGGTGAAAATAGTTGTACCAAGGGCAATAATCAAATCGGTCTTGACTGCAGCAGGTGTTCGTATGGATCCCCTCATCATCAGGCCAGCAGTTCAGTTACCGATAGCCGACAGCAAAGCCATTCCATGGAACTATGATCGGGTCACAGTGATTTACAAAGGGAAAGAGGTCAAAGAAGAGGTCTGCGAGGCACAAGGGTTGACTCGCTTAGGGAGATGTTTCGTTCCTGCGGAATTAAGGAGGACCAGTCCAGCAGCGGTAAAGAAGCCGGTGACCGACGAAGAAGCGGAGGAATTTCTGAGAAAGATGA
Organism: Nicotiana glauca; assembly: GCA_026770625.1. NCBI lineage: Eukaryota > Viridiplantae > Streptophyta > Magnoliopsida > Solanales > Solanaceae > Nicotiana > Nicotiana glauca. The sequence goes on from MU760326.1 coordinate 2,761, forward strand.
AGTTGCATGATTATTCTATCTTGGAACAACTGAAGAAGACCCTGGCTCAAATATCACTCTTATCATTACTGATCCACTCTGAGGAGCATCGGCAGGCCTTGATGAAAATCTTGAATGAGGCCCATGTACCTGACAAGATCTTTTTCAGTCATCTAGAGAAGATCACGAATAGGATATTCGAGGCAAACTGAATTACCATCACTGATGACGAGCTGCCTGAGGAAGGTACCGGGGATAACAGAGCCCTATATCTTATGGTAAAGTGCGAAGAGTCTGTGGTTACCAAGGTTTTGGTTGACAACGGGTCTAGTGCAAACATCTGCCCTCTCTCTACATTGAACAAATTAAACGTGGATATCAACAGAGTGCGCAAGAAGAGCGTCTGTGTCCGGGGATTCGACGGAGGAGGCAAAGCATCGGTCGGGGATATAGTGCTAGAATTTACAATCGGACCGGTGGAATTCACCATGGAATTCCAAGTGCTGGATATGGTGGTCTGATACAACCTTTTGATAGGACGACCCTGGATCCATACTGCTAAAGAGATTCCATCTAGCCTACACCAGTTGGTCAAATTCGAGTGGGACCAGCAAGAGATTGTGATCCATGGAGAAAATGATCTACACTCGCAGCCCGGCACAATTGTTCCCTTTGTCGAAGTAGAAGAGGACGTCGGTCCATGGGTATACCAGGTTTGCGATGCGGTATCCGTCAACAGAGTTCCGGAAGGGGAGTACATTCCTAATACCAAAGTATTCTCTGCAGACGTCATGGTGGCTTACAAAATGTTGGGAAACGGTTTCGTGCCCGGTAAAGGCTTGGGTGCATCTCTGCAAGGTATCGTACAGCCGGTATCCTTGCCTGAAAATGTAGGAACCTTCGATTTAGGATTTGAACCGACACCAGAAGACATCAGACAAGCTAAAAGGATCAAACAGAAAATGTGGGTACTTCCAAAGCCAGTTCCACGCCTCTCACGATCTTCTGTTAGGTCCAGGATCAAAAGACGTCCGGCAATGAGGACTCCCGATACCATGGTTAGACCAGACGGAGAATTTTTGAGGAAGTTCGAGGATTTGTTCATGGATGTGTGCATGGTAGAAGATGGAGAAGGGAATAGTCATGCTGAAATACAATTTGTGGGGCCGAAAACAAAATTGAATAATTGGGAGGCCACTCCTCTTCCCACCCGAAAGGAGTCTTGGTAGTTCACTTTGGTTTTCTTTCGAGTTTTATTTGGGATTATTTTAGGGTTGTAGTCCATTTTTGATTTCAAGTTTGTTTTAAAAGTGTGCAAACCTGGTTATCTTGTACTTTTCAATTAATGAAGTTTTGGTTCCTGTTATTTCTGATTTTTGTTTTATTCTTCCCTTTTACTTTTCTGAACAGCTTTCTTTCGACCAATCTTAATTGTATGGCATGAATAAGGAATAATCAACCCAGTCTAGAAAATCAATTTGGTTCGGAAATAACAATGCAAGAAATAAGAAATGATGAGAGTGAATCAGAATACGACGAAGAGGAAGCCTTAGAAGAAATCGGCCAAGAGCTAAATCATTTCGAGGAAAAGCCCAAACCCAATCTGAACGACACAGAGGCCATTAATCTAGGAGATGCAGATGACATTAGAGAAACCAAAATAAGTGTCCATCTCGAACCCAACCTCAGAGAAGAATTAATCAAGACACTTGTGGAGTTCAAAGATGTGTTTGCGTGGTCATACGACGACATGCCAGGTCTCAGCACTGATTTAGTGGTCCATAAATTGCCCACCGACCCGAATTGCCCTCCTGTCAAGCAAAAATTAAGGAAGTTTAAGACAGATATGAGTGTAAAGATCAAGGAGGAAGTGACCAAGCAGCTACAGGTGAAAGTTATTCGTGTCACCCGATACCCCGATTGGCTGGCCAATGTGGTACCTGTACCAAAGAAAGATGGGAAGATTAGAGTTTGCGTTGACTACCGCAATCTCAACAGGGCGAGCCCTAAGGATAATTTCCCATTACCCGACATTCATATCTTGATCGATAATTGTGCTGGGCGTGAGATCGGATCCATTGTGGATTGTTATGCGGGATATCATCAAGTTTTAATGGATGAGGAGGACGCAGAAAAGACGGCTTTCATTACGCCGTGGGGAACTTACTGCTATCGGGTAATGCCGTTCGGCCTGAAGAACGCGGGGGCAAGATATATGAGAGCGATGACCACTGTATTTCATGATATGATACACAAAGAAATTGAAGTATACGTGGATGATGTGATCATAAAATCCAGACGTCGGGAGGACCATGTAGCAGACCTCAGGCAGTTCTTCCAAAGGCTTCGAAGGTATGATATTAAGCTTAATCCAGCCAAATGTGCTTTCGGGGTCCCATCAGGGAAACTACTGGGATTCATCATCAGCCGGCGAGGTATTGAATTGGATCCATCAAAGATCAAGTCCATCCAAGATTTACCACCCCCGAAGAACAAAACAGAGGTGATGAGCCTGATGGGAAGATTAAATTACATCAGCCGGTTCATAGCTCAACTTACGATGACCTGTAAGCCCATATTTCGGCTGTTGAGGAAAGGTGTTGTGGTAGAATGGATGGAGGAATGTCAGAAGGCATTTGATCAAATCAAGGGGTATCTGTCAAATCCGCCCGTATTAGTCCCACCCGAACCTGGTAGGCCTCTGATTCTTTATCTAACGGTTTTGGAAAATTCATTTGGCTGCTTATTGGGGCAGCATGATCTTACGGGCAGAAAGGAACGCGCCATCTACTATCTCAGTAAGAAGTTCACAATTCATGAGGTTAAATACACNGCGCCTGGACCCCTTGAAGTATATTTTTCAGAAACCTATGCCTACGGGGAGATTGGAAAAATGGCAAATATTACTTACGGAATTCGACATCGTCCTTGTGACGAGGACAACCATGAAAGCTCAAGCCTTAGTGGATCATTTGGCCGAAAATCCCGTTGATGAGGAATACGAACCTTTAAAAACGTATTTTCCTGATGAAGAAGTGCTGCATATAAATGGGTTGGAATCAGCCAAGGAACCAAGATGGAAACTCTTCTTTGATGGAGCGGCAAACGCCAAAGGAGTTGGAGTAGGACCATTGCTTATCTCGAAAACTGGACACCATTATCCTGTTACGGCTCAACTGCGTTTTCATTGCACCAATAATATGGCGGAATACGAAGCATGCATCCTAGGGCTGCGATTAGAAGTGGACATGGATATACAGGGCATCTTGGTTTTGGGAGACTCGGACCTTTTGGTACATCAGATTCAAGCAGAATGGGAAACACGAGATTTGAAGCTTGTACCATACCGCCAATGTTTGCATGATCTAAGAAAGCGATTCCGATCAGTGGAATTTAGACACATCCCAAAAGCACACAACGAGGTGGCCGATGCTTTGGCTACTTTAGCATCAATGCTGCACCACCCGGATAAAGTCCATGTAGACCCGTTGCATATACAGGTGCAGGATCAGCATGCTTATTGTAACATGGCAGAAGAAGAGATGGACGGCGAGCCCTGGTTTTATGATGTCAAGGAGTATCTCAAGAGGGGTATATACCCGGAGCATGCCACCGGAGATCAAAAGAGGGCCATCCGGCGATTGGCAAATGGGTTTTTCCTCAATGGAGGAGTGTTGTATAAAAGGACCCCAGATCTGGGATTGTTGAGATGTATAGACACAAGTCAAGCCATGACGATAATGACAGAAGTTCACGCCGGGGTTTGCAGGCTGCATATGAGTGGTTATGTACTGGCAAAGAAGATTCTGCGAGCAGGATATTACTGGCTCACTATGGAGCGTGATTGTATCAACTTCGTGCGGAAATGTCACCAGTGTCAAGTACACAGAGACTTGATTCACTCCTCACCGACAGAACTGCACACAATGTCAGCACCATGGCCATTTGTCGCATGGGGCATGAATGTCATCGGACCTATCGAGCCCGCAGCCTCCAACGGGCATATGTTCATTCTGGTAACTATTGACTATTTCACCAAGTGGGTTGAAGCTAAAACGTTCAAATCTGTGACCAAGAAGGCAATGCTAGACTTCGTACATTCCCACATCATTTGTAGGTTTGGGATCCCGAAGGTAATCATCACGGATAATGGTGCAAATCTTAACAGTGGTTTGATGAAAGAAGTATGCCAACAGTTTAAATTCGCACACCGGAACTCCACACCATATCGTCCCAAAGCGAATGGAGTCGTCGAAGCGGCCAACAAAAACATAAAGAAGATATTGAGGAAGATGGTAGAGGGGTCCAAGCAATGGCACGAAAAGCTACCATTCGCATTATTGGGTTATCGCACTACTGTTCGTACCTCAGTGGGTGCAACTCCTTACTTGCTAGTATACGGAACTGAAGCAGTAATACCAGCAGAAGTCGAAATTCCTTCTCTCCGGATAGTGGCTGAAGCTGAGATTGATGATGATGAATGGGTCAAAGCCAGATTGGAACAATTGAGTCTGATTGACGAAAAGATATTGGCGGCGGTATGTCACGGCCAATTATATCAAAAAAGGATGGCAAGAGCATATAACAAGAAGGTACGTCCCAGGAGATTTGAAGTGGGACAGCAAGTGTTGAAAAGAATTCTGCCGCATCAGGCCGAAGCAAAAGGCAAGTTCGCCCCAAATTGGCAAGGACCATTTATTGTGACTAGAGTATTATCCAATGGCGCTCTATGTCTGACGGATATTGAGGGAAGATGCACCGATATGGCTATCAATTCAGACGCCGTCAAGAGATATTATGTGTGATTCTTCGATATAATTGTTGTTGGTTTGTTTCGTTTGTTTGTATTTGGCATTTGTTGGAGAATGAAATGACAGAGGCAATTTCTTCTAATACCCAAACACTTTAACCTTTGGTTTCCCCTTTGAGCCTTAATTGTTCTTTCGTATGCCCTCTTTTGGAATCATTAATGAAGATATACAACAAAACAGAAAGGAAACAAAGAAAAGTCACAAAATCAGTGAACTACGTTCGACCTGATTCCTCAAAGAGGATACGTAGGCGCCTCACGGCTCGGTCATAAGGTAACAAAAGTCAAAGATTCCCCAGGCAATAAAACTGGGGCAGAAGTCATGTTTCGTTTGGAAAAAATATGATTCCAAAAGTTGTAATGAGCTACCCATTGAGGTTGCATCCTCCTCTCTAGACTCGCACACAAAAACCATATTAATATCCAAAAAAGACCTCTCGATCAGTATCTAAGAAATGCCGAGTCATGCAAAGGAAAGCTGAGAATAACACCTTGAGCCCCGACTGAATAAGGATCACAAGCTGAAGGAATTGATAGCCAAGGAAACCCCAGTAGAGGGAGTTTTGTTGATAACACCCCAGTCCCCGGCAGAGAAAGAAACAAAATGAGAGAGTCTTAATGGTGAAAACCTTTATAGGCACCTTAAGGCGAAGAAAGCTGAGAGAAATAAAACGAGAGAGTCTTACGGTGAAAACCTTCACAGGCACCCTAAGGCGACGGGAGTTTGAGAGAAACGAGAGAATCTCATTGGTGAAAACCCCTTGAAGGGCACCGTGAGATGACAAGGGGAGACGGTTGTGAAGTGTCCGCATTCAGCAAGGTTGGGACTTTTGTTCACGTCTGGTTAAGACAAGGCCATCAGAAAAACATTGATACAAATAGACTGGGTTGGTTAATCTCAAACGCATGACCGAACCATTGGATCGGTTATACCACTTAGATAAGTTTTACCGTTCGTTGTTTCAGAAAAGTTTTTCTTTTATATTTTGCAGTCAACAGTTTTCATTTTTTCTTTCTTTAAAGGCTTTCTGTTCAATTTATTTTGAGAAAGGACTTTCCAAAGTTTACTACCAAGTCGCCAAAGCGGTGTAAAGTAAAGAGGAGTAGACACAGAACAAGGCAATAAGTCGAAAAGACGTTTTGTTGTAGGACCGGAACGACATGAGGTTTGAAGATTCAAAGGAATTACCGAGTAAGGCAGAGAGCAATAGTAGAAAAATCATCATCGGGAAAACAACTTCCCAATGAGCACTCCCCAGCAAACAATAGCATTCCCAGCAAGCCTTGATAATGAAACTTAGAGCAGTGAAAGGAAGGAGGAAAACCACCCCTAGCAAGAATGGCACGACCACCCACCGCATTTTAAAACTAACAAATTTTTCTTTGATTTGAAGCAGGGAAAAGAGGATTGATAGGCGAAGGAAAGGCACACCACGAAGAGGATTACCAAACTGGGACATAAATTTTTCTCTTGTAAGGAAATTTTCTTGAATCAAACGCCCACTTAAGGAAGATGGAAGGTAAACACGAGGTCATGAAGGAAATGGAATTCCCGGCAGTCCAAGAAAATGGTCTTTGAACAAGCGTTATCCCCAGCAGTTTTGGAGGAAAGAGAACAGTAAGCTTTGATGAAGGAAGTGGTATCCCCAGAGGATAGAACAAAGGGATGAAACATGTGTTCAGAAAAACAACAGGCCAGTGTTATCCCCAACAATGTGCGGAAGAATGAAATTTTGAAAAGATGAAAATTCCCCGGCTGTACCGTCTCTAGCAGTTTTCAAAGGAGCAGCGCCCAAGTCTTGAAGGAAATTCGAAAAAAGGGGAAAAGAAGGAAAGGGATTCCCCGACAGCGTAGTCCCTAGCTGATGACATTTCGATCCCCAGCAGTCTGGAAAGAAACTGAGAGTTGGGAAGGAGGTAGAAATGACAAAATAAAGGAGATTTCCCCAGCAGTATTATCCCTAGCAGGTAAGTAAATAATTCTAATATTATCCCCAGCAGAAAAGAAACAACCCGAATTTTGAGGAAGGAAGTTCCGAAACGAAGTAATTCAGAAGGAAGGATGGTTTAGGAGACAATGTAGGAGGAGGAAGGAAGTGGTTCAAGAAGCAAAGGAAGACGACAGTGATAGGAAGTGTTTTAAATCATTGTTGAAGTCAGGTGCCCGCCTGAAGAATGGAATGGCAATTTGTTTTAGAGTTGTTGAAGTTAGGTGCCCGCCTGAAGAATGGAGTGGCGTTTTATTTATCTGAAGTTGTTGGTGAAGTCAGGTGCCCGCCTGAAGAACGGAAAGGCGTTATCTGTTAAGCGGAAGTTGAATAATGTTGTTGAAGTCAGGTGCCCGCCTGAAGAATGGAATGGCGATTTGTTTTAGAGTTGTTGGAGTTAGGTGCCCGCCTGAAGAATGGAGTGGTGTTTTATTTGTCTGAAGTTGTTGGTGAAGTCAGGTGCCCGCCTGAAGAACGGAAAGGCGTTATCTGTTAAGTGGAAGTTAAATAAAGGTAGAATTCAGGTGCCCGCCTGAAGAATGGAATGGCGATTTGTTTTGGAGTTGCCGGTGAAGTCAGGTGCCCGCCTGAAGAATGGATAGGCGTTAAGTGGAAGTTGACTCATGGTTGAAGTCAGGTGCCCTCCTGAAGAATGGAATGGCGATTTGGTTTTAGAGTTTGTGGGTTAAGTCAGGTGGGTGCCTGAAGAATGGAGCAGCGTTTTATTTGCTGAAGTTGTTGTTAAAGTCAGGTGCCCGCATGAAGAATGGAATGGCGATTTGTTTTAGAGTTGTTGAAGTCAGGTGCCCGCCTGAAGAATGGAATGGTGTTTTGTTTTCTGAAGTTGTTGTTGAAGTCAGGTGCCCGCCTGGAGAACGGAAAGGCGTTATCTTTAAAGTGGAAGTTTTTAAATCATGGTGGAAGTCAGGTGCCTGCCTGAAGAATGGAATGGCGATTTGTGTTAGAATTTGTTGGTAAAGTCAGGCGCCCGCCTGAAGAATGGAGTGGCGTTTTATTTTCTGAAGTTGTTGTTGAAGTCAGGTGCCCGTCTGAAGAATGGAATGGCGATTTGTTTCAGAATTTGTTGTTGAAGTCAGGTGCCCGCCTGAAGGATGGAATGGCGTTTTATTCTCTGAAGTTTTTGTTGAAGTCAGGCACCAGTTTGAAGAACGAAATGGCGTTCAGTTTCCAAATTTGTTAAGGATAGTAACCCGCCAGAAAACGACTGAGTACGATAGAAATCCCCAGCAGAAAACCAAGTCCGAGGAATCAGTATGAAGGCAACAAGGGTCAGACAAAGGCAAACGCAGACTTCGGAGGAAAATAATTCGAAGTTCACAGCGAAGGAACCAGCAGTTCGAGTTCGGCAATCAGGATAGGCCGAAGGGTCAACATCAGAAGAGAAGAAACAGCAAAGAAAACACCAGAGGAAGCAGTTAACAAGAAAGAAAGGTGATAAGCACAAGCCTGAAGATAAAGATAGGATTTTACAATTCACAGACTAGTTTAGTCTAACTTCTTATTTTCTATTTAGCATGTTGTAATAAGGAGGTCGGCAAATAGTGGTAGCAACACGCAACGGCAGTAGCAGCAAAATCATAGTCCCATGGTAGTCCCAGCTACCAAAACTTCCCGAACTACATTGACATGATTCCCTTTTAGCCAGGGATATGTAGGAGACCTTTCGAAGCAAAGGTTCGGTCAAATCTTTTCCAAAAAATGCTTCACCCGGAGTATTCCAACGAGCAAAAATCACTTGTATCTGCTCACTTATCTTTGCGCGCAAACTCTTCGTGTTTCCGGGCAAAGAGGGTCAGCTGTGAGCACGAGATTTTTGCTCTCACGAGAATTACTCCCAAAAGTATAAAATAAAATAGTTTTATATCGCATTTGAATCCGATGGATTATGTGTCATCTTTCTTTAGCATTTGTATGTGTGTGTTTATTTGTTTAAATCGGTTAAAATACAAAAAATACGTGTTGCGTGCATTTAGGAATTAATTAGCCATAAAGTGGTTAGAAGGGGAGTTACAAAAAGTATGCATTAGTATCCGTTGTCATTTGAGTAATTTAAAATGTGTAACTTGCTCAATTATTTTATGTGCTAATTAATTGATGTGTATTTTTCATCTCTTTTAATTTGATAAAATGTGTTTAGATTAAGTATTGGCTAAGTAAGAAAAATGGGAAAATGGCTAAAAATGCAAAAAGACCCAGGCCCAAACCAGCATCTGGCCCAGGCCACGAGAGGCTGGTCTCAGAGGCGTCGAAACGACGTCGTTTCCAAGCCCTCAATCAGGGCCGTTGATCGAACAAATCCGACGGTCCAGTTCAAATCATTCATTAAACCAAACGACATCGTTTAAAGGCACTCGATCTGAGCCGTTCATCTCCATTAATACAACGGCCCCTGGTTCTCCTCGCAACCCGTTTATCACGACCCGTCCATCCCTGAGACCGACCTAGTCTCACTTAAAGGAGACGGCGTCGTTCGCCCTAAGGCAAGACATCTTGGACATCAATTTTACGTGATCTAACGTCCAGGATCCTATCTCCTACGCCCTATATAAGGCCACCCCCACGCCCCACGAACCAAACCCCCCCTCTCTTCGTCTCTCATCTCTTCGTCTCTCTCAGAGACGAACCAGCAAACCCTAGCCGCCCTCTTTTCCCATCGCCGTAAACCCGGCGGCAACGACGCCCCCGACCTCCACCTTAACACCCCAAGACCACTCAACCACCCTGAACACGAATCCATGAACCGCTACCCTCGATTCAGACTGCATCTTCTCGAATATCAAATCAAAGATTCGAGCCAAAAACTGAACTACCTCAAACAAGCCCAAATTCTTACCAACTATTCCCCTGACCTTCCTCATAGCCAAACCAAACTTGGTTTGGTTCGAATCTAACCAGGAAACCCCGAATCTCAAAAGCGACTGCATGAACCCTAGAAATCTAAATAAGGACTCCTGTAGGTTCAATGGACGTTTGAGGTCCGATAGACCTTAGCTTGGGTGTTCTCAGTTGAGAACACCCTAGTTAAGGTCCGTTTGGCTTCAAATTTTTGAAGTTTCCAGTCAAGGTTCGAGCGTTCTGGAAATTTTAAGGTGATTTTCCTTTTTCTTTGTTTCTTTTGGTATTATCTGCTATTTGTTTGTTTTAGTTTTAAATTTTAGTTAATTTTACCTTTAATTCCGACTATTCTGTTCATCTCCATCAAGACCTTTTATTTGGTCAATTTTTCTGCTAGTCACGAACAAATAGGATATGAACCATATAGTCGATTTGATAATATCGTCAAAATTAATGTCGAAAAGCATCTGTTTGCCCAAAGCATGATTTACTGTGTTTAATTTTCTATCTTTGGACTGTTTGCTATTCGTTTTGTATATATATAGTCGACTAAATAAATGTCGTCAAAGAAAATTAGTCGAAAACTATAAGGGCTGATAATAGCCATTTTTTGGTTTCATTTCTGTTTGCTCCTGTATAATTACCTGCCTTGCCTCTGTATTTAGTTCATACTGAGCCGGAAGATGCTCAGTGATGATAGGTTCAAGGGGTGTGAGTTGATCAGGATTGGCTCCCAATGTGATCAACTCATCCCCTTTAGGTTGTTACTCCCTGCTAGTTAGACCCTACTGCCCTGAATCACTTCTTGAACTTAGGACATTTGAATTGGTTATAGCTGAATCGAATTTAGCTACAAATTAGATAAAGATTTCAGAGTAATGGTCAGTCAGTAAATAATGTTTAAAATGGTCTTGCACTTGAGAATGGGTAGTGGAACCTGCTGTTACAGCAGGGCATTTGGTTATGTCTGGGCATCAAAAATACTTAATAACAAAAGCCCACACTTAGACAATTAAAAATAGGGTACAGCAGGGTACCCCATAAGTTTTCTGTACTTCAGTAGTTTAATTAGTCCAAACCCATACTTAGACAAACTGAAGTGGGGAGATCAGGAAATAAGATGGGGCTGGTCAGTTTTAAAACAATTAAAAACAAGCTGAAAGGTTTTTAGTTTTGTTATATAAAGGGAAGTTTTCAGAATAGAAAGGGGACTGGATTTTGAAAAGAGGAGGATATAACTTAGAAAAGAAAATATAGATAAAAACTGGAGTGAAAGTTACTGTTTCATCGATATTCAAGGGGNCTCTCATCTCTTCGTCTCTCTCAGAGACGAACCAGCAAACCCTAGCCGCTTTCTTTTCCCATCGCCGTAAACCCGGCGGAAACGACACCCCCGACCTCCACCTTAACACACCAAGACCACTGAACCACCCTGAACATGAATCCATGAACCGCTACCCTCAAATCAGACTGCATCTTCTCGAATATCAAATCAAAGATTGGAGCCAAAAACTGAACTACCTCAAACAAGCCCAAATTCTTACCAACTATTCCCCTGACCTTCCTCATAGCCAAACCAAACTTGGTTTGGTTCGAATCTAACCAGGAAACCCCGAATCTCAAAAGCGACTGCATGAACCCTAGAAATCTAAATAAGGACTCCTGTAGGTTCAATGGACATTTGAGGTCCGATAGACCTTAGCTTGGGTGTTCTTAGTTGAGAACACCCTAGTTAAGGTCCGTTTGGCTTCAAATTTTTGAAGTTTCCAGTCAAGGTTCGAGCGTTCTGG
>MU760340.1:26740-53011 GCA_026770625.1 Nicotiana glauca
TGAGAGAAATAAAATGAGAGAGTCTTATCGGTGAAAACCTTCGGGCACCATAAGGCGATGGTGAGTAGAGAAAATGAAAATGAAAATGAGAGAGTCCGCTTAGTGAAAACTCGCAAAGAGCACTATCGGGCGACGGTGAGAAGAGAAATGAGAGAGGCCGATTGGCGAAAACCCGCAAAGGGCGCTGTCGGCCGAAAAGAAGACATCTCATCACTAGAAGAGTCCTGGCAAGGTTCCCTGGTTTTGAAATGCAGATCAATGGGTTCACGAGAAGCTGAAAAGTTTGTGTGAGTCGGGCGTCCAATCCAAGAAGCATGTCATGATTCATTTGAAGCCAGCATGCACACCCCAGATAAGTCCTTCTTTTCCCCCCGAAAGGGATGCTTCTCTTTAAACTCATTCGCTTGCTTGAATCCCTTTCGGTTTAACACTGATTTCGGAATTACTACAAAGAAGGTGGCAGGAGTGGTTCTATAGGGCTCCGCCTGGCAAAAGCCGAAGAAAATGCCCAGGCTCAGTGAGTGCGTCAGGCCAATCCCGACTGACCATAGTGGTTGATGCTTTCGAAGCAAAGACATTCGAAAAGAAAGAAAATCAAAGGCAAAGGCAGAATAAAGTGAAAATGCCAGAGCCCACACGGGCGAGTCATAATGAAACCCTGAGAGTTGAACCCGGTCGTTTCGAAAAGAGATTCACCCTCAAGGCCAACAAGCAGCAAAGTTCTCAACGGAAAGGGGGTCGGGATCAAGCAATTGGGATGATCAAGGCCACAAAACCAACCACCGTTTCAAACTAATAAACTGTTCTTTGTTGAAAACAAGTTCCATTCAGAGCAACCGTGCAAGAAGCAGGTGCAACCCAAAAAGAAATAAATGCGCAAGCACTGAAACAGCTTTGCAGCAGGAAAGCGACAGAAAGGGAAGTTTCCCAAAATTCTTTCATGTGTTTTGCTAACTAAAAAGGAAAAATAAAAAGAAAAAGAAAAGAAGGAGAAAAAGAAAAAGAAGAAAATAAATGAAAATGAAAATCCCAAAAGAAAAACAAATCATAGTAGCATAGGGCTTTTTCTTTCCAAATCCCGGCCAAAAAAATCGAGGATCTTCCGGCCAAAAAACCGTGGAGCTTTTTCTTTCCAAATCCCGGCAAAAAAACCAAGGATCTCCCGGCCAAAAAAACCGTGGAGCTTTTTCTTTCCAAATCCCGGCCAAAAATCGAGGATCTCCCGGCCAAAAAATCGTAGAGCTTTTTCTTTCCAAATTCTGGCCAAAAAATCGCGGAGTTTTTTCTTTCAAAATCCCGGCCAAAAAACCAAGGATCTCCCGGCCCAAAAACCGCGGAGCTTTTTTCTTTCAAAATCCCGGCCAAAAAACCGTGGAGCTTTTTTCTTTCCAAATCCCGGCCAAAAAACCAAGGATCTCCCGGCCAAAAATCGTGGAGCTTTTTCTTTCTAAATTCCAGCCAAAAACCGAGGATCTCCCTACCCAACCCTGAATTTATTGCTTAGATATGTGTCACAACAAACTCACGAAATTTTCCTAGTGAAAACTGGGGCAGAAAATTTCGTTCGTTTGTTTGTTTTGGTATTTTAAGCAGGTCAACCTCAAGACACTAGGCGCGAGATGACTGATGGAATGAGTCTCAGTCCAGAATCAAGAAAAGAAGAAAAGAACAAAAAGAAATAAACTCAAATGCAAAGCATGCAAGGGCGCGGCTGGCTCAAAATCAAAATTAAAGTCATAAGCTCCGCTGATCCTGTCTTGACCCAATGCTGCATGAAGAAGTAAACACCTACAACTTATGAGCATCAAGATTGAGATTGGAGTCCACAGCAAAATCAGCCAAGACTCAAGATCAAGTTTCAAGTGAATCATAGATAGGAATCTTCTAACTCATAGCTGATAGGCATAGCTAGCTTAGTTTTGATTTTTCTTTTGGTGTAATAAGGAGGTCAGCAAGCAGTAGTAGCAGCAACCGCAGTGAAATCACAGCTCTTGGTAGTACCAGCTACCAAACCTTCCCGAACTACACTGACCTAATTCCTGTTTAGCCCAGGATATGTAAGGCAACCTCTAAAGCAGGGTACAGTTAAACTTTCTAAAAATGCTTCATACGGAATATGCGAACGGGCAAAAATTGCTCTTTTCCGCTCACTTATCTTTGCACGAAAACTCTTCGTGTTTCCGGGAAAAGAGGGGCAGCTGTGAGCACGTGATTTTTGCCCTAAGCTAATTATTCCCAAAAATTCAACACAACAATTTTTTACAATTTTTATGATTTTTGTGTTATTTTATGGTAATTGTTGCATTTTATCTGTGTATTTTAGTTCATATGAAAATACAAAAAATACATTGGCATTTGTTTGAGATTTAATTTCACATTTAGGATTAAGTAGTAGTTTAAATTGCTTGGAAATAAGGAAAAATAACAAAAATAACCCATTTTTTGCATTTTTAGTTGTTAATCGTTAAATAGGTCTTAAACAATTTTAGAAAATTAACAAGCTTAGTTTGGTAAATAAATTAGGTTTCACTTCTAATTTTTGCATTTTTATAAAATACATAAAAAATACAAAAGTAATAAAAAGAGATAAATAATTAAATAAACAAAAGAAGAGAGCAATTAAAATTGGGCCATTCAAATTGGAAAACCCGTTTGGCCCAAATTAGTCCCCAACCCAGTCCATAAAACACTCGAATCCGGCCTGCCCCCTTCAGTAAAATGAAATGACACCGTTTGGCGTCATTTAATCTGGACCGCTCATCTCCATCATCCAACGGCCCCTACTGATCCCCCTTTAGGAAAACGACGCCATGTTGGCATCGAGTAATCTCAACCGTCCATCACCCTCATCCAATGGCTCACATTGATGCCAATGTTTAATAAAAGTGTCCTAAAAATCCCCCATTAACCATAGACCAGACCCCTCTCTTCCTCGTACCAACCCCCTCCCTGTAACGCCGTCGTATCCCCACCGTGTCTCCGCCACCCGCCGCCGTCCGCCGGCGGAGATGCTCCAAATGAGCCCAAAATTTCACCACAAACTCTCCTTCCTCTCCTCTTTCCAACCCCCATAACCATTTCCCTCGAATCATGACCCAATTGCTCGAATCTTCAATCAAAATTTCGGCCAAAAACATAAACTTGTCCAAAACTCCCCAAATTAATACCACACACTCCCCTGACCATCCTCAACCCTAATCCCTGACCAAAATCCCTCGAATTTGATTAAGGATGGTCAAATTCCGGATCTAGGGCTCATACTGTTTTGGGCCGTTTTGAGAATTTTTAAGTCAATTGAATTCTAGTTAATATTATAGGTCTATTTCTGACGAAATAGATGTATAATATTAACCGGAAGTCAATTTCGGATGATTTTCTTATGGAGTTCAATTTCAGTAAGTCTTCTTCTCTTTTCTTTTTTAGTTTCGTTTTAGTTTTATTCATGCTTTAACTGTCTAATTAAGTGTAGTTTTAGTTTCCTAATTATTTTAATTGGTAGCTTAATTTCAATAGAATTTTGTCTTTATTGATTAGCTAATTCTGAGTTAAAATCTGTTCTTCTTAGTTTAAATGTTCATTTGTTAGTTAAGTGTTAAGTATTAGATTAGTTTTGATTAGTTTAACTTAATTAGTTTGGTCGAATGCCCTTCTTGAATCTGATTCTTTTTAGATTTTTTTTTTTTTTGTTTAATCCTGTTTCCAGGTTGCTTTGAAACTATTTGAGTCTCGTTTAATTGGATTATTGTTTTGTTAGTTTAAGTTTTAGTTTAATGGTTCTTTAGTATTCATTGACGGTTTAATTAGGCTTAAGGTTTGGATATAGCTGAGTAGTGTAGTTGAATTAACTTCAGCTAGATTTTAACCAAGGTAAAAAGGAGTCTGTCAGTAATTTTAAGGGGTTTTCAGGGGTAGTTTAGACATGGAAAAGGGTAGTTTTGTTAAGAATGGTAAATTCAAAACCAAGATAAGTGTAGTATAGGTATTCCATAGTTAAAAGAACACCCTAGGGCCTTCTAGAATAGGACTTTAGTGTAGATGTTAGCAAACTTAGGGTAGTAACTTGAGAAACAAGTCAGAAATTGAAGGTTTAATAGGAGAAATCTGAAATTAAAAGAGGGAAAAATGTGTGAAAGCTTCCAGAATATTCTGCCCCACTCCTTGACTTTAAAAGGCACCCCTAATGCCTTCTTTAAGAAGTTTTAGAAGCTCTGAAAAATTCCCAAAGTTTCTAGATTTGAAAAATTCCCCCAAGCTTATTCAAAACCAAAAAAAATAATCCAAAAACAGTAGTTAAAGAAAATCTGAAGAGTTCTTCCTCTTTCAGATCTTAGTCCTTTCAAAAATACAAAAACAAAAGTATCGGAAAACCCGAAAACAACACAAAAACTCATAAATACTACTGTTTCATTGAGGTGACTTCACAACACTTTCGATATTCAGTTTTAAAATTGAATTACTGGTTGATGTAAGGTCAAAAATTGTTCTAACGCCTCCTGTTTTCATTGATTGAGATCTTCTAGAGTTTTTGGTTGATTTCGAGTTGAATTGGGTTTGTTCAAGTCAATTTGGTTTGCTTGTTGGCTGTGTGAATTACCGGAACCCGTGTGATATTATTCCTGGAGTTCGAGCTCGATTCCAAACTGCTGGTTGTGACTGCTGTGTGTTTATTGCTGCTGACTCCTGTTCTTTCAATTTTGTTCCATTTTCAGGTACACGTTTGAACTTGATCCAGTGTAACTTTGATGTGGAAATGCAATGAAAACTGCTCGCATATTTGCTCCATTCGTGCCTGCCTAGACTGTTACTTGTTAATAGCTAAATAGGTGTTAGATGCAATTGTTTAATTTAGTCTAATGTTGATCTATATGTACATAAACCATGGATTGTATAACTGGACTGAACTAGACTATTTTTTGAGACTTTTAAATACTTTAGTTGTAGATTGTTGTAGGACTTTAGAATCATGACTGATCCATTTCCAGATTTGCGTTGGCTGTAAAAAAAATATGAAGTTGTTTTCAGAACTATGATTCAAATAATGACTCTATAGTTTGTTACAGCTCCACTCGCAGATCTTGACCTTGTCAAGGGTTGCAATCAGTTTTATATTAGATATTAGTAAAACCAATGTTGTGTTTTCAATAATCAATTGAGATGTGGAACTTTAGTAAATATTTGAACAACCATGTTGGTGTAAATGCACACGGAAAACCAGTATAGCTATGTACGTTCAAGGAATAAAGTGTACAAATAATATTCCAAATCACTCTAAAACTTTGAGATTAGATTGTGGTTGGTTTTACATGTTTCGACGAGTTTTCTTCATTCAATTGTTGTACGTATTCAGTTGGCAAAATGATTTGGTTCAGTTCTTAAATAATAATCATCCATGGCTATAGTATAAAAATTAGGAAAAGAGACTAAAATTTCCTGTGTTAAGCTATGTTTTTGACTAAAGTTGAATCAGAAATTAGCAATGTCTTGGGCCTATTTTTTATTTGTGCAAGGTCCACGTCTGGGCAGTTCTCTGTGCATGAGCAGGGCTGAATCAGTTTAAGGCCGTTTTTAAGCCCAATTTGTTATAAGCCAAAACCCTTGTAAATTACATTAGGAATACGAGGTATTAATTCACAAGTATAAATTCGGGTTTCGAATTAGGTGGTGGGTTCAAATTAAAAGGGTCATCCCTTTTGTTTGAATTCGGACTTGAATTCGAGGTTTGAATTTGTAAATGTGACTTAATTGGCCTTTTGGAGACAAATAATAAATAGAAAATCTTAGTTTGCTTTAGGTTGGCCTTCAAATAATAAATGAGACGAGCCTCGCCAAACAAAATATACAATTGTGTGGCCCTCACTTTAATTGGTTTTAACTCAATCTTAGAATTCGGGACATGCCGTTTCGAGAATTTCACGGCCCTCGGCGAAGATACTAACCCGTTAGTCTCTTTAGGCGCACTTTTTAATAATTTTACCTTCCTAAGTACGGGTGTGCATTTCATGCAACCCAAATCCAAATCCTAAAACGTTGGATAAAAATGTGTCGAGGATCCGGGTGCATTTCATGTGACGTGATCCAAAAACACGTTTTTAAACGACGTTCACTTTCTTAAAAAAATTTCAATTAAAAGCGGTAAATAATTTTTAAATGGCACTGTAGGATAACATGTATAAAAATTAGATTTTAGCCATTTATGATAGTTTAAGAGACCATGCTAGAACCACGGGATTCGGGGGTGCCTAACACCTTCCCTCAGGTCAACAGAATTTCTGGTTCGCATACTCCAATTGGGAAGTCAAAATTTTCCTCGATTTGGGATTTAAGTTAAACCTGTGACTTGGGACACCAAAATCCAATCCTTTCCCAAGTGACGACTCTAAAAATAAATAAATAATTCCAATTCGAATAATATCACTTTAAATAGCAAAATCCCTTATACATTTATCCTTTGGGGTAGGTGTGTAAAAAAGGAGGTGTGACAGCTCTAATGATTTGCCTTTCCAGTTTTGCTTTTTAATTATTGTTTGTTCCACCTGTAGTTTGCTTAGTTGAGTACAATCCTTAGAAATTAAAATCGAGGTGTGCCGTGCCGAACAAAAATCTCAACTGTATGGCCCTCGCTTTATTTAATTTTGAATCGATCCTTAGATTCCAAGGCGTGCCATTTAGCAAATTTCATGGCCCTCGCAAAATGCAAACGCATAGTTGCTTTAGGCGCGTGTTTAATAATATTACTTTCCTAAATTCGGGTGCACATTTATGTGACCCAAATCCAAATCTCAACGATATTAAAATATGTCAAAAACCACGGGTGCATTTATGTGACATGGTTCGAGACATGTTTTAACGATGTTGCAATTCTCTTTAAAATAATAATAAAAGCGGCTAAAAGTTAAATTTTGCACATAGGTTCATAATTGTTTAAAATCAGATAATTAAGCCAAATATAACAGTTGAGCGACCGTGCTAGAACCACAGAACTCGGGAATGCCTAACACCTTCTCCCGGGTTAACAGAATTCCTTACCCGGGTTTCTGGTTCGCGGACTGTTAAACAGAGTCAATCTTTTCCTCGATTCGGGATTCAACCGGTGACTTGGGATACCATAAATCTCTCAAGTGGCGACTCTGAATCGTTTTAATAAATAATCCTGTTTCGATTGTCACTTAAATTGGAAAAACTCCCATTATTATACTCCCTTCCAGGGGTGTAGTAAGAAAAAAAAGGTGTGACAGGGCCTCCCGCATGAACCACTGAGTGGGTAAGACCGTCGTCAAACATCCTAATATCATCAGGATCGAGGTATGACTTAGATTTATAGTCATCGACCACGACGCCCTTTCCCCTTTCAGCGACCGAGGAGAAAGCACGACCAGGTATCGAGGACGAAGTTCCATCCGAAACAACAATGGAGGCCTCAGAAATCTGACTCCCCGTCATGGCAGGTTGCTGATCAACGACAATGGCAAGAATCTCCATCGATGGGGCAGATACAACGACTGGATCCATCTTTACCGGCAGAGTAGTATCAACCCCCGCCCCAGATCCCGTCAAAGGAGAGTCTTCTTCAAGATGTATTATAGCTGGAGGTGTTGTCCCGGACTCCACTTACTGCCTCTTGGATGGCCCCTCTCCTTCCTTAACACGGGAAGATTCACCCATTAGATGAACGACACAGGTCGGAGCATCAGGCTGAGGAGTGTCCTCCGTAGGTATGACCACAACCATAGACTCAACTGAAGCAGCCCTCAACGAAAGTTAAGCAGTAAACACTACAACAGGGCGAGCAGACGATGTAGGTTGGGGAAAAGCTAATGGAGGAGCCGTCTCTCTCTGCACTCTCCCTAACATCAACGAATAGCACATAAGAAACCAAGTAAAAAGAGAAGGGAAAATAGCAAACAGAAATGACATCTCACCTATAAGGGGCTTGCGTCCATATTTTTCATAAAAAGTCGGCCATGTGCGGACCCTCGCCGTATGAGGAAGGATGGAACTCACCCGCTCGCGGATACCTTCAACTGGTGGAGAGGCAGTTTCGCAGCTGCAGAAACATAACAGGGTTTAGTACTACAATGGAAAGTGGTCGAATATCTCTCTGACTAAACATAGAAAATTAAGCGCAAAGGTCCACTTCTTAGGGAGCCCCATAGGATCCGCCACAAGGTGATCGGTCCGCACATAGAAGTAATTCTTGTAGAAGCGACGATTAGCCCTGTCGTCCATCTTAACCTCCAGAATCTTCGACCCTTGATGGCGCATATGAATCATCGTGCCACGAATGAGCTGAGGGGCAAAGATATTGAGCATGTGCCCCAAAGTGATCTCATGACCGGTGAGCTCCACAAACTTGAGCAACATAAGGAATAGTTTATATGGGTACGACAAAAGTTGAGCGGGGAATACCTTGTAAAAGTAGCAGAGATCTACCACTAGGAGAGGGAAAGGAAGCGTGTATCCAACAAGAAAGGAGTAGGCGTAGAACATGCAGTACCCAGGGCAGTCGAAATAGACTATGTTGTCCCCTAACGCCGACTGCATTTCGATGTAGCAAGGAATTCCCCACCTAGCCTTCAATTATGCGATCTCCTCCTCTTTTATAACAAAGGGAACATATTTCGTCTCCTCCCCGACGGGACTGTAGAAGTCGGTCCATGCTTTCCCGGGGTGAGGCAAGATCTCGGCTACCGACAAGACCTCTTCATCCTCTACCACTTCTACTTCTCTGGTGGCCAGAACATCACTTTTCGGCACCGAAATTTTGACAGCGAGGTCATGCAAGAAGAATCACCAGCCATTGTGTCAATTATGTAAAGGAAAAAGATAAATAAAAGGGAGGATGAAAATTTTCGGTTAACTAGGGACAATTAAAAATCCTAAGTATTAGGAAGAAAGTATATTCGCAAAGTTCTTTCAAGTAAAGGGCAAGGAAGTTTGTCAATCGAATGATGTATTCCTTCTATTTATAAGAGACATAAATCCTCCGAGCACGAAACGTAAGAGTCGCCAATCGAATATGATAGGGCATGAAACATTCCAATTCCCTGGGAACGTGTGTCATAATGGCGGCAGCCACGAACAATATTTCAATCCAAATGACGTTTCAGTTTCGAAACAGTCACAACGGTCCAAGGATATCGAAAGAGCGTCGTTACCTCACTTGAGCCTAAGGATCATACCCAAGGGCTAAGTAGTCATATTTCCCTTAGATATGTAACAATCATAATCTGTCTACCTAGCCTGACAGGGGACGACCCCAGCGGATGAAGGCACTGACTGAATTGGTCGAAATCTGACCGCTACGGTCGATCTGGCCAACATCCCGTCCAAGCGACGAAGCAGCAAAAGATGACATGGTTTATTCCAAATCTCGTACTCACAATACCCGTCAAGTCAGAAGAGACAACGTCCAGGGGACGACAAAGGCGGACGTAGTATGAAAGAGCATCAAACCAAGTACATAGCAAAGATTCCAAAACTATATATATGGGGGAAAACCTTTTGTAAAGGGGGCGCGGCTTCTCTCTCTCCTTTATTACCTTCATAGTAGAAGAAAGAACAAAGCAATCTCCAAGAGAATATGTAAAATGTTCTCCTCCACTGATTAATGGGAGCCAAAATGAAAAGTATCAATAAGACTGATTACCTCTATCTCATCTTATGCATTATTTTTTGATTAGTTTATAGATCTGGAGTTTATTATGTTTAACTAAGATTACCCCTTCATTGTATCTATTGATTTAATTGAAAAGATTTCAATATCTTTTCGGTCAAACAATATTGGTGATTAGTTGAAGCAGAAAAGTTTGAGATGCTGACAAATTGGCAGCGAATGTATATGTGCTGACTCACTTGAGAGAAGAAATGGCTGCACCACATAACCGTGAGTCTGTGAGCTTGCTCAAGCCGAGGTACCCTTTTCTGAATGAAGTAAGAAAGATGAGTCTCAAAGATGGAAATTTTGACTCTATTTCTCATACACCCCATAAATCAGGGGCGTACGCAGGATTTCCGTGAGCGGTGTCGACATTTAAAGAAATAGATAAATAAACAAATATAGTAACAATATCATATTAAAAAAAGTACCTTGCTACAGCTCTCCTCGACGAATCTTCATATTTTGAAAGGTATTCATATAAGCCTCGTTAGGAATAAGACTAAATACATCCTTTTCTATATCATTCACCAAACAACTACTCAAAAACTCATCATTCATTCGACTCCGCAAATCGGTCTTAATCAACTTCATTGCCAAAAAAGCTCTCTCAACTGTAGCAGTAGCAACTGGCAAAAATAAAGAAAATTTTATTAGTTGAAAAATAAGAGGATAAGTCACATGCTTCTTTGTCTCTACTAATTTCATGGGAAGATTACCAAGTCCCCTAAGATCTGAAAACCTTTTATCTTGATCTCGGACATCAACAATGTAATTCTGAAGCAGAAATCGAAGGTCGACCATAGAATATTTATCAAAATCATCAGGATATAACTCAACTAATCTCAATATCTTTTCAATGTCAAAATTGAAAAAAGAGTCAGCTCATCAAAGCAACTCCAAGAAGCAAATCTGTTGGCACCTCATCAAAGCGACTATTGAGTTCTTGAAATTGCCAGTCAATAATTCTATAAAATACCTCAACACGGTAGTGATGTGAAACAATATACTCAGTAACTCTACGATGTTATCTTCCAGGGATAACATAAAGCTCATCAAATTTAGGTATTGAAATATCATATTTCATACAGAATTTAGATACCTCATTATTAAGTGAATCCCAACCTTTCTTTCGCAGTTCTTGCAATTGATCCTTTGCCACCCCAACAAGTAACATAGCATTTACAATATCTTGCTCCTTCTTTTGAAAGGATGCACTAAGCTCATTTGTGATTGCTAAAATAGTACGTATTAAATGTAACATGAAGACAATTTCAAATGTTAAACATGTTTTAAGATATCTTTTTGCCTTACATTTTTCTGGGCATTAAGAGAAATAGCATCAAGCACATCAATAATAGGGCCAAACATAGAATAAAATTATTAAAGAATTTGTAATGAGAACCCCATCGTGTATCACCAGCTCTAGCAAGACCTAATTCTTGATTCAAACCCTTACCTATTTCAAGCTCACCTTTACATAATGCCTCTTCTATTTTTCCGCTTGAGATTCACGAAGTTCATCTCTACGGTTGAAAGAAGCTCCCGCCATATTCAATATATCAGAAACCAACAATAAGAGTTCTTACACTTCATGGCATCTTCTGGAAACCGCAACAAGAGTTAATTGAAGTTGATGAGCAAAACAATGAATAGAATGAGCACCTCTACTTTCAATTAGATAACACATATAAATTGCAAAAAAAATCAACTCAAAAAGAAAATTAACGTTTGTTTCAAGAAATTCTAACTCTTAAAGAATATATATAAGAAGTAGAACAACTCACTTGTGATTGCAACTAGAAAATTTCAGCAAGTTCCGATGTAATTAACCTCCGTAGAATTTTATACTATTTAACTCCAACGGAAACAACAAGTTCCAATGTAATTGAATAGGCTTTTCAAATTAGGGTATGAAATAAGTAAACTCCAATTGATTTTATATTATTTATAGTTATCTTTTTCCTACTCAAAAGGGGAGAATCAAGTACTTCTTTTTGTTAAAAAATCGGAATTCTTACTGTTTTTGGTAAAAAGGAGAGTTTAATTTCTTTTTGTACTATATGAAATCGGAATGCTATAGCTTTTGGAAAAAAAGGACTACTATTCTATTGCTCAAAAGAGTTAAAAGGATGGAAATGTAGTCTCTAGGATTCGAACCACAAATCACCTGCGTTGATTTTCAGCACTTCAATATGTAATTATGATGACTTATATATGATACACTTCACTTGAGTAGGAGCTAATATAAGATTTTGTCACCATTAGCAAGAAGATGAGGTTGGGAGGGCAGGAGATAGTCATAACTAAGCATTAAGCCCAGGTTGCCCCTGATTTTCCTTGAATATTTATCCTTGTGATTATAAGTTAGGCTGACAATTAGTACACTTATCTAATTTACATTTATCCTTACACTGACATATATGTTTGTGGTAAAGCTAAAAAAAGGTTATACTAACAAACACCAGATGTAAATTAAGCAAACTTTCGAAAAAGAAAAAAGATGAAGAACATGACTTGCTAGGACTGAAATTCAAATAACTCATGAATATTAGCGGATAAACAAATATTAAATGGAAAACAATCTGACCAAATAAAGCAAGAAAATACTGAAAAGTTTCTCCATGAGTGAGCAGAATTGACCAGAAGTCCACCAGTGCAAAAGTCAACTTTTCCAGCTGGGTCAAATTAGAAGGTTAATATAGTAAATTAGCACTACTAATTAACCAAAATTATTAGAAAGGTCAAAGGCCATTATAAGAGAGAATGTGTCTTCTAAGCCAACAGTAGTTGACTCATGACTGGGCCAAATTGCTGACTTTTCTTTCTTCCTCACTTACTATAAGTTTAGTCACGTTTCCAATGAGATAAATGATTCAACCTCAAAGCCGTCCTATCTATATATTATTAAAAGGAACGGAAAAAGTATCTCCTTAAATCAAATGATAATTTAAAAAAATATCACATGTCATAATTAGTTATTTAATTTATAATTAGTTATTGGTTATTATTTTTAAATTTAAATATATATAAAAATCAAAAATAATAAAATCTATATATATATATATATTATTAAAAGGAGAGGAAAAAGCCCTCTCCTTAAGCAAAGTGGCAACCTAAAAAAATGTCACATGGCATAGTAAGTTATTTAGTTTATAATTAGTTATTGGTTATTATTATTAAATTTAAATATATAAAAAAATCAAAAATAATAAAAATAAAATAAAAATTTACCATGTATATATATATATATATATATATATATATATATATATATATATATATATATATATATATATATATATATATATATATATATATATATATATATATATTATTAAAAGGAGAGGAAAAAACCCTCTCCTTAAGCCAAGTGGCAACCTAAAAAAATGCCACATGGCATAGTAAGTTATTTAGTTTATAATTAGATATTAGCTATTATTTTTAAATTTAAATATATATATAAAAATCAAAAATAATAAAATCTATATATTATTAAAAGGAGAGGAAAAAGTCCTCTCCTTAAGCCAAGTGCCAACCTAAAAAAATATCACATGGCACAGTTAGTTATTTAGTTTATAATTAGTTATTGGTTATAAAATAAAAGTTTGCATAATTTAAATAAGAAAAGAATTTGTAATGTATGTAATATTAAAAATTTATATACAATTCAAATAGTGAAGGATTTAATCCATAAAATTTAATTAATTAATACTTTGAAATATAACGAAAAATTTACATAATGATAATGAGTATTCAATTACCGATTGACATGCAATTTATTGTTCCATTTATTTGTTTTAAAAAATTCAAAATTAAATGGTGGCGATTTTGATGCTTCCATTTACGTTAACTGTAACGATCCGACCGGTCGTTTTGAGTACTAGCACTCCGTTCAGCAATCGGAGGCCATCAACAGCTTCATTTCAGGTATTATGACTTGTACGCGTGGTCGGAATTTGATTTCGGGAAGTCCAGAGTTGATTTGAGAAGAGAATTCTTATTTCGGGAGCTTAAAGTTGAAAGAAAGAACTAGGGTTAGAATTTTAAGTAAACGACCTCGAAATCGGGATCTAAAGGTTCCAGCAGGTTCGTATGATGATTTTGGACTTGGGCGTATGCCCGGATTGGGTTATGGATAACCCGGGAGCATTTTGGCGCCTATTGTGGAAGTTAGTATTTTAGAAGGAATCTCATAAGTTTGGCTTGAAGTGCATTTCAGTATTATTGATGTCCGTTTGGGATTCCGAGACTGGGAGTAGCTCTGTATGGTGATTCTGGAGTTGGGAGCTCGATCGGAAGTGAATTCGGAGGCACGTGGATCATTTTGAAGCCATTTGGCTAAAGATAGCAATTTGAAGGTTTTTTTGAAGAGTTTGACCGGGGAGTTGACATTTTGATATCGGGGTCGGAATCCAATTCTGAAAGTTGGAGTAGGTCCGCAATGTCAAATATGACTTGTGTGCAAAATTTGAGGTCAATCGGGCGTGACTTGATAGGTTTAAGCGTCGGAAATGGAAGTTGGGAGGTTCAAAGTTCATAAAGCTTGGATCGGGGTGTAATTCATGGTTTTGGCGTTATTTTTTATGATTTGAAGCCTCGAGCAAGTCCGTAATGTATTTTGGGACTAGTTGGTATGATGGGTTGGGGTCCCGGGGGGGCCTCGGGTGGATTTCGGGTGGCTAACGGATCAATCCGGAGTTTGAAGAAATGCTGAAGCTGCTGCTTCTGGTATTTCCGCTTCTGCGGAAATGGGGACTGCAGAAGCGGTTACGCAGGTGCGAAATGGAAATCGCAGAAGCGATTTTGGCTGGAGCTACAAGGATTCGCAGATGCGGTTGGATTTCCGCAGATACGGACAGCATCTGCGATGGAGAAAACCGCAGAAGCGGAAGTCCTGGGCATAGACGGGAGCTGCAGAAGCGAAGAAAGGTCCGCAAAAGCGGATGCGCTTAAGCGGGCTTGGTTCCGCAAAAGCGAAAATGCCTGAAGGCAGAGGGGTGTTTTAAAAGTCGGATTTTTTGTCCATTTCACTCATTTCTCCCACTTCATTTGGCGATTATTGAGGGTTCAAAGGAGGATCTTCATAAACAATGTTAAGGTAAGTTATTCCCACCTATTATAAGCTAAATACATTTATTATGTATGAGATTAAGCATGGAAATAGTGTAAATATTGGGGTTTTGGTTGGAAACCTAGAAAATTCTAATCTTGGATTTTAGCCACGATTTTGAGTATGGAACTAGGAGAAAATTATATATTTGAGTTTCTAAGGTCATGGGTAACCTTTATCTTCAAAAAAAATATTCCGGGCACGTGGGCCTGAGGGCATTTTTGTCAACTTTTCGTTCGGGGTTAGGAATGATTATAAATTGGGTTGTAAAGTATAATTTAGCATATATTAATGGATTTATATTATCGTTGGCCAGTTTTGGAGCATTGTGCGTTGGTGCAAGTCTTCGGAAGAATGTAGGATGTCGGTTGTGGATCTTCGGAGCGAGGTGAGTCTCCTTTCTAATCTTGTGAGGGGGAATTTACCCCATAGGTGAAGTAATTGATTATGTGCTCCTATTGTTGGGGGCTACGTACGCATGAGGTGACGAGAGTCCGTGCGTAGCTACTATTATGCTATTGTCCGGGTAGTTGGGACCCAAAAGCATGTGTACGTGAATTAATTATGAACACATTGGTAACTTGAATTGCTTAACTCACATCGAATTAGTAAGTAAATTTCTAAAAAATTAAAATTCATTTCTTAAATTGTTAAAGGAGAATTAATTTTATTTGAATAAATATTCCCCAATAAGTTCTTATTTGACTTATTGAGCATGTACTTTATGTGTGCCTGCGTCGCATGGATGATTCGCGAGCAGGATATGTGTTTAATTATGGAGCGGGCCAAACGCCTCGGTGATAATAGATGCATATGTGGTTCGTGCCGCTCGACCCTCGACAGTGCACAATTTACATTCTGTTGGAGCGGACCGTCGACCTCGGCATGATTTGCGCATGTTTATCTGTTACTTGGAAATTTATAAATGTGGAATTGTCCCTGCGTGGCTTGAGATAAATTGATAAGATAATAAAGGACACACTTTAGAATCCCTTGATTTAGTGTTGGAGGTGTTTACCTGTTTGTTGGCTTCACAATCAGAACTTTTATACAAATTCATGATTATTCTCGCACTTATAAAATATTGCTAATTGACCTCTAGCGAGTGTCAGAGTTGGGCATCTCGTCTCTACCCCTTCGGGATTAGGCGGGATACTCACTGAGTACACGTTGATTACGTACTCATACTACACTTCTGTGTATTTTTGTTGCACAGGTACATGATACTTTAGCGGCCTACTGGCGTAGCAGCACGGATAACTCTGGGACTAGGTGAGTTGTACCATTGAGGCGACCGCAGTTAGAGTAGTTCCTTCTAATGTACTGTATTTACTTTCTGCCACTTTATTCCGGGCGGATATTGTATTTTATTTTCTCTTATCAGTAGTTGCTCATGTACTTGTGACACCGGGTTTCTGGGAGGGTTTACAACGGATTTATTCTAACTGTTATTATTTAAAATGTGAATCCTAGTAGTGAACTTTTATTTATAAAAATGGAAGGAAAACCCTTAGATTTTCAAAGGTATTAAAAGAGAAAATAATTGATAAGTTAGTTGGCTTGCCTGACAGCGGTGTCCGGCGCCATCACGACCCTTAGTGGATTTTGGGTCATGACAACATGGTATCAGAGCACTAGGTTCCCGTCGTCTCACGAGTCATGAGCAAGTCTAGTAGAGTCTCGCGGATCAGTACGGAGACGTCTGTACTTATCCTCGGGAGGCTACAGGGCTGTTAGGAGTACTTCCCTTCTTGATTTCCTTATCGTGCGGTTCTATTCCTTTGAGGCTTATGCCTTTGATTCTTTCCTAC
Source organism: Nicotiana glauca (assembly GCA_026770625.1). NCBI lineage: Eukaryota > Viridiplantae > Streptophyta > Magnoliopsida > Solanales > Solanaceae > Nicotiana > Nicotiana glauca. Next base: position 43,320 of record MU760340.1, read on the forward strand.
TCAATCTTACGCGACGCGAGCGCTTGCTAGAAATCGAGAATTTGAAGAATTGAAATGGTACTACAAATGTGGTGCGGGATGATTTTTCCAGTATAGTTTATTGGACTATTATAGTCGCTTTATGGAAGGGTATTCTATTGTTCAGCTCAGTAGCAGAACTTCTGAGAGCGTTGAGGCTAGGCACAGGTTGCCATGATGCTCATGAGCGATTATTCCGCAGTGTTGTTGTGATGGTAGGGTGTTTGCCCACGTATCGGGGCAGTGAATGAATTGAAGGGAGGTTTACTCGGTGTGTAATCAAAAGGATTCAGTATTTTATTCTCGGCAGGGGAAAGTCAATCGAACTAAGGATGGTCAGATGTGGACTAGTGGAAGTAATGAAACGTGGTAATTGCAAGCGTGAAGGAGATCTCTTCTCTATTGAGGTGTTGTGGTACTAATTGGAAGTATTAAGCTTATCTGTGTTATGATCTTCTATGATTCGCCCTTGGGGCATGATATTGTGAAATAGTATCGGAGATGTAACTATCAGACATCGCAGGGTGCGGTGGTCTTGAATTGAATCAGTGCTTCGATGTTGATGGTTCGATGAAGACGACCTTCTGAAAGGTTTGGAATTAATAGCAAATCGTGGAATTCAAGTACTATGAAGATAAATTTTATTAAGGCAACAACTGAGCAGCAAAGGATGAGGGGGACATATAGGAAGTGTCCGACGGAGTTTTAAACTTCTAAAAGGCCAGGCTTAGGGAGCGCATGCCAAGCAGCCAATTAAAGGAGTGAGTTTGCCCAAAGTGGGAGAGTGGCGGGGCTGTATAGGGCCTGGTAGTAGGATGACTACGCGCCTAAGGATAGTTGGAAGGATCTGGGATTTTAGCGACGGGCAATGGAAGTGGTAGATTAATTCGAAGCATGGTGTTGTTATGCGGCAGGAGATTGGATATGACAGAAAGGAGCTGCATGAAGTGAAGAAAGACATAGCATGACCTTGAAGTGAAGGGATGTTGTCGCACAATAAATGGATGTCCACGAGGGGTAAATGGACTCGTGCAGCTGGAGAGTGAGCTCGGACTCAGGATGGGTTACTAATGTCGTAAGTGATTGTACCCCATGCAGCAGCGTTGGAAGATGCCGGGAGATGGTTTCCACAGGCGGGGTATCCCTGTGAGCAGGTTAGCGGTCACGTGGTTGGCGAGGCTTTTACGAAGAGTTCTACCAGATATGCAGTAAAAGGGAATTGTTGTGTGAATGGTGTTAATGGTTTAGAGGATCCAATTGGGTTTCTACGGTAAGATATCGAGAAGGCTGGCGATTGATTGCACAAGGTTATGTCAATAAGAGGTTTAGAATAATAGTGAACTCCAGAGTATTGGTAATAATGGATTCAAGCTAAGTGGGAGAGTCCCACCGCTTATGATTTGGGTTTCATGGTTATCTACTTGTGAGGTTTCCAGTTATTAATATCTTGGTGGGTTATCTCAGCTACGGAAAAAGACCATAAGTGGTAATTTGAGCAAATGAATTGTTTGAGGCATGCTATGGTTGGCCTTATTGGCTCATGTTCGGACTTGGAGGAAGGTTCAGGATTTATACCTTGTATAGATACAGGTTTCAGAGGAAGTGATTTTGCCGGGTGCCTCGTCGAGAAGGTATTCATGTGCTATGAGATTTATGGAGCTAAGTATATTCGGGACCAAGTCAGAGCGGGTGGCTCTTAGTAACGGTCCTAATGGATTCAAAAGAAGTAAAGTATGGTGCTTAAAGATTTCGAGCCTACAAGTACAATTAAGAATCAAGCTTGGAAAGCAGCTTATGAGAAGTGACATAGAATGTTCTGTGATGGTTGGCTTGTGATGTAGCAATTGGGAAGTACGAAATGGTCCGTAGGGGTTGAGACAGCATGGTCTCACGATTCAAGGTCACTCGAGATGAGTGTAGATGTAAGTATGTTATGTGAAGAAGAGAGTCAGTATTATTTCCAAAGCACTCAAGGATAAATTGGAAGAAAAGGGAATGATCAGCCACAGTCGACTCTGGGCATGTTGGGATTTGAGATCAGTTCATTCAGCGTGATCAAGTTGTGTGTATGATTTGTGGCGGTACGAGTGAGGTCTGCCGGTCGCCGTAATGGGTGTCATTCAGAAGCCTTCTATTATGTGGGAAACATATTTCGGAAAGGGTTATGGTGGCTTGGGCCACTACTTGTAGATTTGCATATTCTACGGTTATGGAAATTTACCTGTGTGTTGCTATGGTTCTCCTGAAGTGAGTAAAGTGCAAATCTCTTATATGATAAAGTGTTAAAATAATAACGGTTTCGGGGTTATGATGAAAATCGTGTTCTATCGTATGTTGGTATATTGGGTGCAGTGAGTAGCATGGGAATTCGAAGTAAGGATCAATGTTGCAGCTTGGGCTGGCAAGGATATCACGGGCTCGGATGAGCAAGGAAATGGTTGAATGAATAAAGTAAATTGGTATTGTCTTCAGTGCCACCTGAGGTCGACGTGTTGTGGAAGAGGTTTTGCATCTTGGTTAGGGATTCTGGATCGCTTTTCAGCGTTAGTGCGTCTGATGGTTTAGATGTGCGGACCCATTATTTATTTCGAAAGATTGTGGGAGCGTGTCCCACGGGAAGATTGTATAAGTGTGACATGTAGTCATTGATTGGCTAAAGATTTAAACCAAGTATGAGGATTGTGGTAATATCATTAATTTGAGAATTTATGCCTGGAGGGCACTTTGTATATTGGGTTATGAACTGAGGAGGTTGCTCCGTTTATGATGGTTGTCCTTGTGTGTTACGAGAGGTGGGGAATTAGTATGGACCTTTGAAAGGTTATTGGCTTAATTTGATATGATCAGGATCGACTTGAGGTCGATGGATTGATTTATTTCTGAACAGGGCTTTATATCAGGACAGTTGTGTTCAGTCCAACGGGCGTTCCCTATGGAGGAACAGTCGAGGTGTTATTTTGTCATCAGCTATTTCAGGTAATCATGTATTGTGTCGTATGAGTTGTGAGACGGCTTAGTAGAATTCTTATGTGTTAAGGTTCCACGTAGTGATGATGTTATGTGAGCAGAATAGCTCTTGAGATTTAGATCTTGTATCGCACCTCAGTTGTGCTTGAGTTTTGTAGCCTATAGCGCTATGTGTTTTCTCAGGGATGGTATTATGCACTTAGCGTGCTTACGATCGAAATTCGATATTTTTTATTGTAATGAGCAGATTTAGCTCGAAGTGCAATCTCCTTATGTGAGATCGATATGTGGATCGGGTGGCACGCCGCCATGGGCATGTTATTTGGATCGGGTGGCACACCGCCATGTGTATGTTATTTGGATCGGGTGGCATGCCGCCATGAGTATGTTATTTGGACCGGGTTGCGCGTCGCGACAGTGTGATGATGAGTGTAGTTTTCTATATGCTAATTTTGAATGTCCTGCTTCCTATTTTCTAAGGAAAGTCCGTAGTAGTACGGGAGTTAGGTAATTCCTTCCAGATTTCGATTTCCTATTGTGTTGTGTTCGGATTGGTGGCCATTGGCACATTGTTGCATCATATGAGACTTGTGATCGCATTCGGAGTGGCTTATTGCCTAGCAATTCGTACTGGATAAGATGAGATTATGGGATTTAAGATCAGTGTAACCTGATTATATGAAGTATACTAAGGAGCAAAAGTCATTATTAGGTTCAGAATGTGGTAATGTTTCTCGTCAGAAGTATAGACTCAATGATTGGTTGACTCGGCAGTTGATTATCAATTTCGGCATCTCATCCACCGTGGCGGTATTGTAATAGTTAGAGTAAGACCTATGTAGGTCATGAGGTGCAATGGGAGCATCGGATTCGTGGAATTTCGATTAATTCAAACAGAAATGTTATCGTGGTCCTATGAGTAAAGTGATGCAAAGTGTGAATTCAGTGGAGTTATGTCGTCATGTTTGAGTACAGCCTATAGTGATTGATACGGTAATTGTATGTTGGAAACAGGCCTGGCATAGAATTCCGGATGTTGGAATTGGGCTCTAAGGCTTATTTGCTTGAATAAAAGGGAGTATCTTCAGAACTTATCGAGCTAAAGTGCTCAACTGCGTTGTGATAGCATGGGAAGCTGCATGAGGTGCTAAACAGTGATTTCAGACCACTCCAGTACAGTTCTCAGCACGTTCGAGGACGACGTATGTTTAAGTGGGAGAGAATGTAACGACCCGACCGGTCGTTTTGAGTACTATCGCTCCGTTCAGCAGTCGGAGGTCATGAACAGCTTCATTTCAGGTATTATGACTTGTACGCGAGGTCGGAATTTGATTTCGGGAAGTCCATAGTTGATTTGAGAAGAGAATTCTTATTTCGGGAGCTTAAAATTAAAAGAATGAACTAGGGTTGGAATTTTAAGTAAATGACCTCGGAATCGGAATCTAAAGGTTCCAACAGGTTCGTATGATGATTTCGGACTTGGGCGTATGCCCAGATTGGGTTATGGATAATCCGGGAGCATTTTGGCGCCTATTGTGGAAGTTAGAATTTTAGAAGGAATCTCATAAGTTTGGCTTGAAGTGCATTTCAGTATCATGATGTCCGTTTGGGATTCCGAGACTGGGAGTAGCTCCGTATGGTGATTCTAGAGTTGGGAGCGTGATCGGAAGTGAATTCGGAGGTCCGTGGACCATTTTGAAGCCATTTGGCTAAAGATAGCAATTTGAAGGTTTTTTTAAAGAGTTTGACCCGGGGGTTGACTTTTTGATATCGGGGTCGGAATCCAATTCTGAAAGTTGGAGTATGTCCGTAATGTCAAATATGACTTGTGTGCAAAATTTAAGGTCAATCGGGCGTGACTTGATAGGTTTAAGGGTCGGAAATGGAAGTTGGGAGATTCAAAGTTCATAAAGCTTAGATCGGGGTGTAATTCATGGTTTTGGCGTTATTTGTTATGATTTGAGGCCTCGAGCAAGTCCGTAATGTATTTTGGGACTGGTTGGTATGATGGGTTGGGGTCCTGGGGGCCTCGGGTGGATTTCGGGTGGCTAACGGATCAATCCGGAGTTTGAAGAAATGCTGAAGCTGCTGCTTCTGGTATTTCCGCTTCTGCGAAAATGGGGACCGCAGAAGCAGTTACGCAGGTGCGAAATGGAGACCGCAGAAGCGGTTTTGGCTGGAGTTACAAGGATCCGCAGATGCGGTTGGGTTTCCGCAGAAGCGGACCGCATTTGCAATGGGGAAAATCGCAGAAGCAGAAGTCCTGGGCATGGACGGGAGCCGCAGAAGCGGCTAAAGGTCCGCAGAAGCGGATGTGCTTAAGAGCGCTTGGTTCGGCAAAAGCGAAAATGCCTGAAGGCAGAGGGGTATTTTAAAAGTCAGATTTTTTGTCCATTTCAATCATTTCTCCCACTTCATTTGGCGATTTTGGAGGGTTCAAAGGAGGATCTTCATCAACAATGTTAAGGTAAGTTATTCCCACCTATTATAAGCTAAATACATTGATTATGTATTAGATTAAGCATGGAAATTAGTGTAAATATTGGGGTTTTGGTTGAAAACCTAGAAAATTATAATCTTGGATTTTATCCACGATTTTGAGTATGGAACTATGAGAAAATTATATATTTGAGTTCCTATGGTCATGGGTAACCTTTATCTTCGAAAAAAAAAATTTGGATTCCGGGCACGTGGGCCCGAGGGTATTTTTGCCAACTTTTCGTTCAGAGTTAGGAATGGTTATAAATTGTGTTGTAAAGTATAATTTAGCATATATTAATGGATTTATATTATCGTTGGCCAGTTTTGGAGCATTGTGCGTTGGTGCAAGTCTTCGGAAGAATGTAGGATGTCGATTGTGGATCTTCGGAGCGAGGTGAGTCTCCTTTCTAATCTTGTGAGGGGGAATTTACCCTATAGGTGAAGTAATTGATTATGTGCTCCTATTTGTGGGGGCTACGTACGCACAAGGTGACGAGAGTCCGTACATAGCTACTATTATGCTATTGTCCGGGTAGTTGGGACCCAAAAGCATGTGTATGTGGATTAATTGTGAACACGTTGGTAACTTGAATTGCTTAACTCACATCGAATTAGTAAGTAAATTTCTAAAAGAATTAAACTTCATTTCTTAAATTGTTAAAGGAGAATTGGTTTATTTGAATAAATATTCCCTAATAAGTTCTTATTTGACTGATTGAGCATGTACTTTATGTGTGCCTGCGTCACATGGATGATTCGCGAGCAGGACATGTGTTTAATTATGGAACGGGCCGAACGCCCCGGTGATAATAGATGCATCTATGGTTCGTGCTGCTCGACTCTCGGCAGTGCACAATTTACATTCTGTTGGAGCGGGCCGTCGACCTCGGCATGATTTGCGCATGTTTATCTGTTACTTGAAAATTTGTAAATGTGAAATTGGCCCTACGTGGCTTGATATAAATTGATAAGATAATAAATGACAGACTTTAGAAGCCCTTGATTTAGTATTAGAGGTGTTTACCTGTTTGCTGGCTTCACAATCAGAACTTTTATACAAATCCATGATTATTCTCGCACTTATAGAATATTGCTAATTGACCTCTAGCGAGTGTCGGAGTTGGCCATCTCGTCTCTACCCCTTCGGGATTAGGCGGGATACTCACTGAGTACACGTTGATTACGTACTCATACTACACTTCTGTGCATTTTTGTTGCACAGGTCCATGACACTTTAGCGGCCTACTAGCGTAGCAACACGGATAACTCTGGGACTAGGTGAGCTGCACCATTGAGGCGACCGCAGTTAGAGTAGTTCCTTCCAATGTAATGTATTTACTTTCCGCCATTGTATTTCGAGCGGATATTGTATTTTATTTTCTCTTATCAGTAGTCGCTCATGTACTTGTAATACCGGATTTCTGGGAGGGTTTACAACGGATTTGTTCTAACTGTTATTATTTAAAATGTGAATCCTAGTAGTGAACTTTTATTTATAAAAATGGAAGGAAAAACCTTAGATTTTCAAAGGTATTAAAAGAGGAATTAATTGATAAGTTAGTTAGCTTGCCTGACAGCGGTGCCCGGCGCCATCATGACCCTTAATGGATTTTGGGTCGTGACATTTACTAAGTTTCCCGATTCTTCTTTATTTTGGAATTAATTAATAGAATATATTTGATATACATAAATTAAATGATAAGGTTGTAACAATTATATCTTTCTCTCCTCTAAAATTAGGCATATCATTTGAACTTGACGTGTAATTGTTAAGTATCCTTTTATTAATTGAGTATTTTTAGAATTTGATATTAAATTAAAGAATATAATATGTACTTATTTTTTATACATATATAGAATGAGTGCTTGTTTTTAAGGTCGAAAGATTGTTCAATTTTACATAAGAATTTCATCTATCAGTTTTTGCGTGAATTTAAAAAAAAAATATCATTTAACTATTGCTCTTAAAAAATATTATTATTTGTGTAACCTAATATTAAATATAAAATTATGATATGTTGTTACTCCATATGTTTTTATTATAATTTCTCATTGATTTATAAATTATTACAAATAACTTAATATGAAAAACTACTTTGAGTCATTTGGTGGAATCAATGAAAAAAAAGGATTTTTCCTCTTTGAATTTTGTATTTAGGTGAACACAAAGCCACCCAATTTGATAGGATTTTTAGAAGGCAGACTTTGGTGATAGTAGGCTTTCAACTTATTTCAATTTATAAAGACTTTAACATTGAACTTTGTTTGAGAATAAAAATGGCAAATTTATTAATGAAACCCCTAAATATAAGTAGTTTATAAAAGGAGATTTAGTGCATTTAATATTATTATATAAAGAGATACATATATTAGACAAGAAAAGGTTTAATATAGTCAAAATTTTAGATAATTTAAAGTCTATAAAATTAGGAAATAACTATATTACTATTTAAAGTATATTTTTAAGGGTTTGAAAAAGAACGAAACTTTCCAACTGAGTGGATTGAAAATCATACGATACCTGCTAGTGAAGGAATTGAAAAGAGCTAAAGTTTCCTAATGAAGGAATTGGAAAATTAAATTAATTCTCTAAGATTTAAGCTTCCCTAGTGTGAATTGAACATCACTAAACTCAGTGGCGGAGCCAGTAATTATACAAAGGAGTGTCAAAATAAAAACAAAATTTGCTACTATTGGGAATGGAACTTGCAACCTTGTATAAATTTTGACACCCCTTGACCATTGCATTAAGAGTTTGTCTTGTGTTAAGGGGTGTCAACCCCTTGTATATATTCAATTTTAAAAAAAAATAACCTATTTACCCAGTGTTATTTTCCGGCGAAGAGGTGTCGGTTGACACCCCTCGAACAAGGGTAGCTCTGCCCCTGACTGAACTCCAAAAATGGAAGGAAATATTAAAGCTCTAAATGTTCGAAAAATAATTAATTGACTATTTCTAAATATTAGGAAATTAATTAAATAAATATTTTCAAATATAAAGAAAATAGCTAAATGGCTATTTTATTTAGCCTGAACTCTATTTTTAAAGGGCAAAAAAGGTAAACAATATTTCGCTAAGGGCATTCGTGCTTTTAATATTATATATATATATATATATATACTTTTGCTCCTGCTCCGACTAGCTCAATCTCTTTTATTCCCTAGCCGAAGATTTCCTTCGGTAGGACCCCATTTCTTCTAACTCAAGATTTATTGGAATAAAAATAGAAATCAATCAAAGCCCGCCAAAAGTTAGAATCACATTTTTCCGGTAGAACAACAGAGTTCTTTTGTCTGACGAAACTCCATTGTTAATCCTTTCCGGTTCTCTTTATTGTTCTTGCCAGAAATTTTGAGTTTTTGAAAAACAAGCCTATTTTTACTCAAATCCGAGGATTAGTCCAGGATATTCCATCCTTCCAATGATAACGTTTCGTTAATCCCGTCATTTCAGATCTTCTCAAAGGGAAAGAAATTTTTTTAACTCAATAATTTAGTCATGGCGGACCCATTTTATATATTGGATCTTAAGACTTTTAAAGTCTGTTACCAAAAAAGAAAAAGAAAAAAAGGAAAGAAGAGAAAAAAAGGAAAAAAAGGGAGAAGGAGCTATTGTGAAAATTTGCAGATGAATGCGGTTAAAGTGACGGGAATTGCGGATGGAAGAAGAAAAAAAAGCGAAATGACATCCCGGCTACTTAAACTTGTACTCGTTTGTAAAGCCGATACATAAACTTATAGTTTTCCCATTTGAACACTCCAATTTAACCGAATGAGTATTAATAAACCACTTTAATCATTAATTATGTTTATGTGGTAGTAACATAGCTGATATTAGGGGTGTACATAGGTCGGGTTGGTTCGGATTTTACAATTACCAAACCAAATCAATTGTGCCGGGTTATTAAATCTAAAGACCAAACCAAACTAATAAAACTCGGGTTTTTCGCTCTCGGGTTTTCTCGGATTTTCGGGTTATTCGGGTTTTTTCGAATTTTTTTCTTCGGTAAAATCTTCGTAGAACAAAACATATAAATTGTGCTCAAAATATTTATCTTTTAACCCTAGTAAGATACAACTACATAAAGTATTTTCCAAGAAAATAAATACAAAATATGAGATATGTCATGGCTTTATCCTAAAATATTCAATAATAAAGTCAATAAAATTATGTAATATGAATATTCCTAATTAAAAAGTCATAATAAAAATAAACATAATCTAAA
>MU760340.1:71336-82808 GCA_026770625.1 Nicotiana glauca
GAAAATGTTTAAGGAAAATGAAAATAAAATTTGATCAAAAAGTAATGGTATCAGGCTCGTATTTTGGTTCCGACGCTCGTTACAAGTCACATATGTTAGTTAAGCGCATTCTGTAAAGTTTGGTTGAAAACGGACGTCGTTTGACGTATTTCGGCCTTAAATTGGAAAATTTGAAAGTTTATGAAATTTGAAAGATTTCTTGGATTTAAGGCTCAAATCATTGATTTTGATGTTATTTTGGCGATTTGATCGCTCGAGCAAGTTCAAATAATGTTTTAAGATATGTTTGTGCTTTTGGTTGAGGTCCCGGGGACCTCGGGGTGATTTCGGATGGCTAACGGAAACTTTTGAAGTTGGAAAATTTCATACTAGACAAAGTTATAAATGAGTGCGCACAAGACCTCACTTTAAACTATCATATCTCCAGTTATATAAGGATTTGGGTGATGAACAACCTAACAAATTAAAGATCTCTGATTCTAGTTTCCAACGCAACAAACCGTTACGGACATTCCTACGCAAAATTATGACCAAATTAACAAAGCAGCGCAAAAAATTGCACTACCGCGGCGCCGCGCCTGTACAAATTCCAGTATGGTCCGAAATTTTACTTCCAGAAATATTTTGCACTGACACCCCATGCCCCGCGGCGCGGTAGTACAAAAAATGGGTTTTTAAGACCCGGACCCCATTTCATTTAACTCGTTTGGGGTTTGTTATTTTGGGATTTTCTGGAACTTTTAGAGAGAGGTGAGAGCATTTTAGAGAGAAAAGGAGGAATCTAACATTTAAATCATCCAAATCTTGCATCAATCTTCAAGAATCAAATAACTCAATCACAAGTCCTTCATCAAAGAGGTAAGGTTTTGTACCGTAGTCTTCAATCTCGTTTTTGGGTGATTGTTGAGTAAGAATTCATGTGAAAACTAGAGATAGGTCACTTGTGGTCATTGTTAGACAATAATATGGGATTATCATCAAATTCTTAGGCCTAAACATGTGAAAATAGGTAGAAAATTAGAGAATTGGGTAGAGTTAGGGTTTTCAAGGAATTTGTGATTTAGACCTCGTTTTGGGGTAGAACTTAAGAACAAATTATATATTCGGACTCGTGAGTGAATGAGTTATCGGAAAATGGTTCGAACCTCGTGTTTTGACCACGTGGGCCCGGAGTCGATTTTCACTATTCCGGGCAAAATGTTGTAGAAACTATATTTAGCCATTTGGATTAGTTTGTTTAGTATTATTGATGATATTAAATCAATTGTATATAGATACGATTGAATTGGAGCCAAATTTGAAAGGAAAGGGCATTGCTTAAGGATTGAGTTTGTCGTAAACCTTCAAGGTAAGTGTTTGATCTATCCTAGCTTGAGGGAATAGGAGTTAAGTATAATTGCTATTTGTTATGTGTTGTGTCCGACGTATAGGCATGGTGACGAGTATCTATACGTTGGGGGTCGAGCATGACCGTGGGTCTTAAATGGATTAGATTTTGAAAGTCTTATGTGATTCTATGAAAGAATTAATTGTTGAGCCTTGGCATCGAGTTATTGTCTCTCTTGCCAGTTATATATATTAAGAACTATGCTAAAGGTGAAATGGGAGCGAGTGGTATGCCTACCACAGATTATATTGAAATGGGAGCGAGTGGTACGCCTACCACAACTTATATTAATTATTGTTATTAGCCATAGTTGCCGGTGACATATTGTGCACTGTGTTGATAATGAAATGGGAGCGAGTGCTACGCCTACCACAACTTATATTGATTATTGTTATTGGCCATAGTTGCCGGTGACATATTGTGCACTGTGTTGATAATAAAATGGGAGCGAGTGGTACGCCTACCACAGATTATATTGAAATAGGAGCGAGTGGTATGCCTACCACAGATTATATTGAAATGGGAGTGAGTGGTACGCCTACCACAGATTAAATTGAAATGGGAGCGAGTAGTACGCCTACCACAACTTATATTGATTATTGTTATTGGCCATAGTTGTCGGTGACATATTGTGCACTGTGTTGATAATGAAATGGGAGCGAGTGGTACGCCTACCACAAGATATTAATTGAAATGGGAGCGGGTGGTACGACTACCACCAGATATAAAATGAAATGGGATCGGGTTGCACGCCTGCAACAAAATAAATTGAACTTGAAAGTGGCTTTAATTCCTTCATTCTATTTCTGCTATTATATTTTGTTGCTACCCCAGAGCATGTTTTCCCTTCCAAAATATTTAACGTTGCTTCCTGTCATTCTTGTTGTATATATATATATATATATTGAACTGCACAGGTTTATGTGAGTGTCTGGTTCTAGCCTTGTCACTACTTCACCGGGATAGGCCAGACACTTACCAGCACATGGGGTCGGTTGTGCTGATTCTACACTCTGCGCTCTTTTTGCGCGGATACAGGTTTCGGACATCAGCAACAGTAGTAGTGCGAGTGTTTGTATTCCGACCATCGAGACACCGAGGTAGACTTGCGGGCATCCACAGGACCCAGCGTCTCCTCTATCTTTATTTTCATTCTGTTATCTCATGTATTCGATACAAACAGTTTATATTTCTTTCAAACGGTTGTATTTAGTATTCTTAGAAGTTCGTGAGTATTGTGACACCAGTTCTTGGGTAGTGAATTATGTCTAGATTTCTGTATCGCATCTAGTAACATTTACTAAGTCTTCTGTTAAATTAATTTATTCCGCTGTAATCATATTATTATTGCTAAGTGTTTTAAAATGAGAATTTGTAAAAATGGAAAGATAAGTAAGAGTTGGCTTGCCTAGCTCCCACTAGTAGGCGCCATCACGACTCCCGATGGTGGAAAATCCGGGTCGTGACAAGTTGGTATCAGAGCACTAGGTTACATAGGTATCACAACTCACGAACAACCTTAGTAGAGTCTGAGGGATCGGTACGGAGACGTCTGTATTTATCCCCGTAGGCTACAGAGTTAGGAAAAATTTCACCTTTATTCTTTCCTGTCGTGCGAATCTGTTCTTCAAATGCTAATTGAATTTCTACTCTGTTCTTCCACAGATGGCAAGAACATGCGCTTCCTCATCTACTGATCAACAGCCTGAGGCCCCAGCAGCAGCTCCCGCTAGGGGCAGAGGCCGAGGTAGAGCCAGAGCTCAGCCCCAAGCAACAGTACCAGTGGCGGAGCCTCAAATTCATGTTGAGGAGGAGGTTCCAGCCCCAGCAACTCCAGTGGGCCCAGCTCATGTCCCAGAGGAGTTCATTGCTACCCCAGTTCTTCAGGACGCTCTAGTCCGATTAGTAGGCTTCATGAAGAGTGTTGTCCGAGCGGGTTTGCTTCCAGTAGAACTAGCCACTTTGTTCAAACTCCTGTTACGCGCACTCCGGAGCAGGTAACTCCCAAAGTGCAAGCTCCGGTGGTTTAGCTAGCTGTGGCAGGTCAGCAGGGTATAGTGGCTCAGGCCGGAGGAGAGATCATTTTCAGAAAGGCGGCTAAGGGTCGGATAAGAGGCCCCGTCATGCAGGCAGATTCAGTGGTACCTCGTCTGGAGTTAGAAATTCCTATGGTAGAGGCCATCCTCCTAGGCCCTTTCAGTCAGCTCTCCAAGTCACTCAGGGTACTTCGATGGTCATTCAGGTCCACAGGGCCAGTCTCAGTTTCCCCTGCCAAGGCATTCGCGTGGATGTTATGAATGTGGCGAGTATGGTCATCTCAGGAGGGCTTTCCCGAGGTTGAGGGGCGCTCAGCCGCAACAGTCGAGGTCTTGCCATGCTTGTGGTAACCCGAGGCACATTGTCAAGTATTGCCCTCGAGCTTCAAGCAGCTCTCAGCATTAGAGTTCTCGTGCTATGATTCAGGCACCAAGTGTTCAACAGCCCGTTTGGCCAGCTAGAGGTGGGGGCAGAAGTCGTAGAGGTGGAGGTAGAGGTCATAGAGGTGGAGCTCAGACAGATAGAGGTAGAGGACAGCCAGCATCTGATCTTCCTAGAGATAGTGCTCAGGGTAGTGGGGCCCAACCCCGATGTTACGCACTTCCAGTCAGGCCAGAGGCTGAGTCCTCAGATGCGGTTATTACAGGTATTATTCTGGTTTGTGATAGAGAGGCTTCAGTGCTATTTGACCCTGGGTCTACATATTCGTACGTGTCTTCCTATTTTGCTCCGTACCTGGTTCAGCCTAGTGATTCACTGGGTGTTCCTGTTTATGTGTCTACACCAGTAGGTGATTCTATTGTAATCGATCGAGTTCATCGGTCTTGTATTGTGGTGATTGGGGGTCTTGAGACCCATGTTTATTTATTGCTCTTAGATATGGTCGACTTCGATATTATATTAGGAATGGACTGGCTATCTCCATATCATGCTATCTTGGATTGCCATGCCAAGACTATGACCTTAGCTCTGCCGAATTTGCCTCGTGTAGAGTGGAAAGGAATTTCTGGTCATACTAACCGCAGTGTTATTTCATATGTTAATTCTCAGCGTATGGTTGAGAAAGGGTGTTTGGTTTATCTAGCCTATGTTCGTGATTCCAGTGCTGAGGTTCCCTGTATTGATTCTGTACCCGTGGTTCACGAGTTTCCTAAAGTTTTCCCTTCAGACCTGCCGGGTATGCCACGCGACAGGGACATTATTTTTTGCATTGATTTGGCTCCGAGTACTCAGCCCATTTCTATTCCACCATATCGCATGGCTCTGCCAGAGTTAAAAGGATTGAAGGAACAGTTGCGGATTTACTTGAAAAGGATTTCATTAGACCTAATGTTTCGCCGTGGGGCGCGCCGGTATTATTTGAAAAGAAGAAAGATGGTTCGATGAGAATGTGCATTGATTACCGACAATTGAACAAGGTTACTATCAAAAATAAATATCCACTGTCGTGGATTGATGAATTATTTGACCAGTTTCAGGTGCCAAAGGTGTTTTCAAAGATAGACTTGAGATCTGGCTACCATCAGTTAAAGATTAGGGAATCTAATGTTCCTAAGACAGAATTCCGCACTCGGTACGGACATTATGAATTCCTGGTCATGTCTTTTGGGTTGACAAATGCCCCAGCAGCTTTTATGGAATTGATGAATCGAGTGTTCAGGCCTTATTTAGACTTGTTCGTGATAGTCTTCATTGATGACATATTGATATACTCCTGCAGTCAGGAGGAGCATGCGCAACATCTCAAAGTGGCTCTCCAGACTCTGAAAAATAGTCAGCTATATGCAAAATTTTCAAAGTGTGAGTTCTGGTTAAGTACAGTTGCATTCCTAGGTCATATTATGACGACATAAGGTATACAGGTTGATCCAAGGAAGATTGAGGCAGTCAAGAACTGGCCCAGACCCACATCAGCCACAGAGATCTGGAGTTTCTTGGGATTAGCAGGTTATTATCGACGATTTATGGAGGGGTTTTCATCTATTGCGACCCCGATGACCAGATTGACCCAAAAAGGTGTCCAGTTTGAATGGTCAGATGAATGTGAGGTGAGCTTTCAGAAGCTCAAGACAGCCTTGACCACAGCACCGGTGTTGGTTTTGCCCACAGGTTTAGGACCCTATACGGTTTATTGTGATGCTTCCCGTATTGGGCTTGGTGTAGTGTTGATGCAGGATGGTAAGGTCATTGCCTCTGCTTCGAGGCAGTTGAAAATCCATGAAAAGAACTATCTAGTACATGATCTAGAGATGGCGGCGATTGTTCACGCATTGAAGGTATGGAGGCATTATTTGTATGGCGTGGCATGTGAAGTATTCACCGATCACAAGAGTCTTCAGTACCTGTTTAAACAGAAGGAGTTGAATTTGAGGCAGAGAAGGTGGTTGGAATTGTTGAAAGATTATGATATCACCATTTTACATCACTCGGGAAAAGCAAATGTGGTGGCCGACGCTTTGAGCAAGAAGTCAGCCAGTATGGGCAGTCTTGCTTATATTCCGGTCAGTCAGAGGCCGCTTGCTTTGGATGTTCAGGCCTTAGCCAACCGACTTGTGAGGTTAGATATATCTGAGCCTAGTCAAGTGATAGCTCGCACGATCGCTCATTTTTCATTATTGGAGCATATCCGCGATCGGCAGTTTGATGATCCTTATTTATGTGTCCTTAAAGACATGGTTCAGCGAGGGGGTGCCAAGCAGGTCACCTTAGATGCTGATGGGGTTTTGAGATTGCAAGGGCGAATATGTGTGCAAATGTTGATGGACTTCGAGAATTGATTTTAGAGGAATCTCACAGTTCCCGATATTTTATTCATCCAGGCGCAGCAAAGATGTATCAGGATTTGCGGCAACATTATTGGTGGCGTAGAATGAAAAAGAACATTATGGCATATGTAGCGCGGTGTTTGATCTGTCAACAGGTTAAATATGAGCATCAGAGGCCTGGTGGACTATTTCAGAGAATTGAGCTTCCCGAGTGGAAGTGGGAGCGGATCACTATGGACTTCGTTACTGGACTTCCGATGACTCGGAAGAAGTTTGATGCTGTTTGGGTTATTGTTGATAGGCTGACCAATTCAGCACATTTTGTTCCGGTTGCCATAACCTATTCGTCCGAGAGGTTAGCGGTATTTATATCAAGGAGATTGTTCGCCTTCATGGGGTGCCTATATCTATCATTTCGGATCGAGGTCCGCAGTTTACCTCACATTTCTGGTAGGCATTTCAGAAAGAGTTGGTCACCTAGGTTCAGTTGAGCACAACATTTCATCCTCAGATGGACGGTCAGTCCGAGAGGACTATTCAGATTTTAGAAGACATGCTCAGAGCCCGTGTTATCAATTTTGGAGGTTCGTGGGATCAGTTCCTACCTTTGGCAGAGTTTGCCTATAATAACAGCTATCAATCGAGCATCCAGATGGCTCCTTACGAAGCTTTATATGGTAGATGGTGTCGATCTCCGATTGGATGGTTCGAGCTGGGAGAGACTTGGTTGTTGGGTACGGATTTAGTTCAGGAGGCCTTGAATAAAGGTCAAGATCATTCAGGATAGGCTTCGTATAGCTCAGTCCAGGCAAAAGAGCTATGCAGATTGTAAGGTTCGAGATATAGCTTCCATGGTTGGTTAGCGGGTATTGCTTCGTGTATCGCCTATGAAGGGCGTGATGAGATTTGGGAAGAAGGGCAAACTTAGCCCTAGGTTTAGTGGCCCATTTGAGATTCTTGATCATGTGGGAAAGGTGGCTTATAAACTTGCCTTGCCACCTAGCTTGTTAGTTGTGCATCCAGTGTTTCATGTATCTATGCTCCGGAAGTACCACGACGATCCATCGCACGTGTTAGATTTCAGCACTGTCTAATTGGATAAGAATCTATCTTATGAGGAGGAGCCGGTGGCTATTTTAGACCGGCAGGTTCGACAGTTGAGGTCAAAGAGTTTTCCATCAATGCGTGTTCAGTGGAGAGGTCAGCCTCCTAAGGCATCGACCTGGGTGTCCGAGTCTGATATGAGGAGCCATTATCCTAATCTATTCCCTGACTCAGGTACTTCTTTCTTTTGTCCGTTCGAGGACGAACGGTTGTTTTAGAGGTGGAGAATGTGACGACCCAAAGGGATCATCACTTGTTTTCTTAGTTATTTCGTGCTTCCGAGGCCTTAAAAACCTCACTATTAGTTGCCTTGATTTACGTGCGCAGTCCGGGCGCGAAGCCGGAAAGTTTTTATGTTGAAATATATGAATTACGTGAAACATTTGAAGAATTTCGATATTAATATGAATAAAGTTGACTTTGGTCAATATTTTTGGTAAACGGACCCGGACCCGTGATTTGACAGTCTCGGAAGGTCCGTAGAAAAATATGGGACTTGGACGTATGCCCGGAATCGAATTCCGAGGTCCCAGGCCCGAGAAAAGAAATTTTTCGTGAAATTATTTTCTGATAATGTTTAAGGAAAATGAAAATAAAATTTGATTAAAAAGTAATGGTATCGGGCTCGTATTTTGGTTCCGACACCCGGTACAGGTCACATATGTTGGTTAAGCGCTTTCTGTAAAGTTTGATTGAAAACGGACGTCGTTCGATGTGTTTTGGCCTTAAATTGAAAAATTTAAGAGTTTATGAAATTTGAAAGATATCTTGGATTTAAGGCTCAAATCATTAATTTTGATATTATTTTAGTGATTTGATTGCTCGAGCAAGTTCGAATAATATTTTAAGATATGTTTGTGCTTTTGGTTGAGGTCCCGGGGACCTCGGGGTGATTTTGGATGGCTAACGGGAACTTTTGAAGTTGGAAATTTTCATAATAGACAAAGTTATAAATGAGTGCGCATAAGACCTCACTTTAAAATATCATATCTCCAGTTATATAATGATTTGGATGATGAACAACCTATCAAATTAAAGATCTCTGAGTCCAGTTTCCAACGCAACAAAACGTTCATCATTTGGACATTCTTAAGCAAAGTTATGACCAAATTACCAAAGCAGTGCAGAAAATTGCACTACCGCGGCGCCCCCAGAGGCGCCTGGCGCGCCGCGCCTGTACAAATTCCAGTATGGTCCGAAATTTCACTTCCAAAAATATTTTGCACTGACACCCCATGCCCCGCGGCGCCCCACGCAGCGCGGTAGTACAAAAAATGGGTTTTTAAGACCCGAACCCCATTTTATTTAACTCGTTTGGGGTTTGTTATTTTGGGATTTTCTGGAGCTTTTAGAGAGAGTTGAGAGCATTTTAGAGAGAAAAGGAGGAACCTAACATTTAAATCATCCAAATCTTGCATCAATCTTCAAGAATCAAAGAACCCAATCACAAGTCCTTCATCAAAGAGGTAAAGTTTTGTACCGTAGTCTTCAATCTCGTTTTTGGGTGATTGTTGAGTAAGAATTCATGTGAAAACTAGAGATAGGTCACTTGTGGTCATTGTTAGACAATAATATGGGATTATCATCAAATTCTTAGGAAATATGTGAAAATAGGTAGAAAATTAAAGAATTGAGTAGAGTTAGGGTTTTCAAGGAATTTGTGATTTAGACCTCGTTTTGGGGTCGAACTTAAGAACAAATTATATATTCGGACTCGTGAGTGAATGGGTTATCGAAAATGGTTCGAACCTCGTATTTTGACCACATGGGCCCGGAGTCGATTTTCACTATTCCGGACAGAATATTGTAGAAACTATATTTAGCCATTTTGTAGAAACTATATTTAGTATTATTGATGATATTAAATCAATTGTATATAGATACGATTGAATTGGAGCCAAATTCGAAAGGAAAAGGGCATTTCTTAAGGATTGAGTTTGCCTTAAACCTTCGAGGTAAGTGTTTGATCTATCCTAACTTGAGGGAATATGAGTTGAGTATAATTGCTATTTGTTATGTGTTGTGTCCGACGTATAGGCATGGTAACGAGTATCTATACGTTGGGGGTCGAGCATGACCGTGGGTCTTAACTGGATTAGATTTCGAAATTCTTATGTGATTCTATGAAAGAATTAATTGTTGAGCCTTGGCATCGAGTTATTGTTTCTCTTGCCAATTATATATATTGAGAACTATGCTAAAAGTGAAATGGGAGTGAGTGGTATGCCTACCACAGATTATATTGAAATGGGAGCGAGTGGTACGCCTACCACAACTTGTATTGATTATTGTTATTGGCCATAGTTATCGGTGACATATTGTGCACTGTGTTGATAATAAAATGAGAGCGAGTGGTGCGCCTACCACAACTTATATTGATTATTGTTATTGGCCATAGTTGCCGGTGACATATTGTGCACTGTGTTGATAATGNATTGTCGGGATAGGCCAGACACTTACCAGCACATGGGGTCGGTTGTGCTGATGCTACACTTTGCGCTCTTTTTGCGCAGATACAAGTTTCGGACAGCAGCAGCAGTAGTAGTGCGAGTGTTTGTATTCCGACCATCGAGACACCAAGGTAGCCTTGCAGGCATCCGCAGGACCCAGCGTCTCCTCAATCTTTATTTTTATTCTGTTATCTCATGTATTCGAGATAAAAAGTTTATATTTCTTTCAAACGGTTGTATTTAGTATTCTTAGAAGTTCGTGAGTATTGTGACACTAGTTCTTGGGTAGTGAATTATGCCTGGATTTATGTATCGCATCTAGTAACATTTACTAAGTCTTCCGCTAAATTAATTTATTCCGCTGTAATCATATTATTATTGCTANAATTGAAATGGGAGCGGGTGGTACGCCTACCATAACTTATATTGATTATTGTTATTGGCCATAGTTGCCGGTGACATATTGTGCACTGTGTTGATAATGAAATGGGAGTGAGTGGTACGCCTACCACAAGATATTAATTGAAATGGGAGCGGGTGTTACGACTACCACCAGATATGAAATGAAATGGGATCGGGTTGCACGCCTGCAACAAGATGAGTTGAACTTGAAAGTGGCTTTAATTCCTTNAAAATTCGGGTCGTGATAACAACATCCCAGTATAATCCCACTTAGTAGGGTCTGGGGAGGGTACTGTGTATGCAGACCTTACCCCTACCCTGGGGTAGAGAGGCTGTTTCCATATAGACCCCCGGAATCCTTCCCTCCAAGAACTTCCCACCTTGCTCTTGGGGAGACTCGAACTCACAACCTCTCAGTTGGAAGTGGGGGTTGCTTACCCAGAACAACCCCTCTTGTCTTATATTCAACCCATAAATTGTGTAATTAAAATTTTATATTTGAAATGCTATGTTTATTTTTCTAAATGAAGAGATTACCAATATCTAGACATATGCAAACTACTCATATGAAATATGACTTGACTACAATTTATTATTTTTAATATCTTTTATTTAAAATCGAACATGAAAATTTGGTTTCATTCGGCCCTTTATGGAGATGAGTCAATTTACAGATCTAAGATGTTGATAAAATCTGAAAGCAAAATAAGTTCAAGAGTAAAACAACTATTTATAAGAGCAAAAAACTGCACATGTAAATTCATTTGGAACTTTAACTGTTGTGGCATTTCATCTTCTTCTTCTCATTGACATGTGACTCTTTCTTCTTTAGCAATCTTTCTAATGTATTCCGATCTTCTTGTAAAACAAGATTAGAGTGCAATTCTAATGAAATAGTAATATGATTTGTAATAGATAGCTCTAGAATATGAATATCAGATGAAAGATGTCGCTATATGACTTATAACTCGGCTATTGTTTGCTTCTTGCTCTTGCACACAAGATCTTATATATATTTGAGATGGATGAAATTGATATTTACCTACAGTTTTGTGAGCCTCTATTCCCCGCTTTTGATTTGTTACATTTCTCAAGTTGCATAAATATAGACAATATACTTCTTAAAAATTGGGGTAACTAATATATGTTTATTATATCTGAATCACTTTAGGAAAGTAGAGGGACAAAGCAATACTAAAATTTATCATTGTAATTAGTTCCTTCTACGCTTTTCTCTTTGTCTAATTAAGTCTCATTTTAATTTATTTTCACATCTTATAAGTGTTACTTTGTCGAATTTGTGTTTATTTAAGTCTCATTTAGTTAA
>MU760340.1:92707-116733 GCA_026770625.1 Nicotiana glauca
CATGTTTTCATCTTAAAAATCAAGGTTTTCATGGGTGAAAATGGGGATTTTGGGTAGAACCTAGGTTTTCTTAAAATTGGGGATTTGGACCTCAATTTGAGGTCCGATTTCAAAACAAATCATAGATATGAACTCGTGGGGGAATGGGTAATCGGGTTTTGGTTCGAACCTCGGGTTTTGACCACGTGGGCCCTGGGGCATTTTTGGAAATTTTGAGTAAAACTTTGGGAAATTCATTTTCATGCATTCTAGTTGATTCAATTAGCATTTGCTGATACATTCAAGTAATTTGTGACTAGATTCGAGCGGTTTGGTGGTAGATTCTAGGGGTAAAGCTATTCTAGAGGATTGAGTTGAGTTTGGAGCATTCTAGGTAAGTGTTTGATCTAACTTTGGCTCGAGGGAATAGGATTAGAGTATTATTGATTGCTATTAGCTAAATGATCGAGTACGGTGTATAGGTATGGTGACGGGTATCTATACACCAGTGTCTAGCATTACCGTGGGGCTTTGTTATTAGTTGTTCTTGATATATTTGGGACTCTTCCAAGCTAATTAATGAATTCTACATAATGTGAAAAGTTGAGGATAAATTGTGAATTTGTGAATTCTTTGGAGCGTTGGCTCGAACGATAAAACACTATTGAGTAAGAAATGAAAGAATTGGTAAGAAATGTGATTAAATCCCTTGTCGGGATGACTTGAGTATATTGATTATCTCCCTTGCCGGGATGTGGAAGTTATTGTCATTGCTCCCTTGCTGGGACTTAGTTGTTTAATTGTGTTTTTCCCTTGCCGGGACATTTCTCATTACTGTTTATTCCCCTCGCCCGTTTGGTTGTGATTGCTGTTTGGGTGAGGAAGAGTGATAATGCACGGTCATTCCATGCCATTTTTGATTATATTTGCACGAAGGGTCATTCCGTGCCATTGTTGATTATATTTGCACGAAAGGTCATTCCGTGCCATTATTAATTATATTATGCACGAAGGGACATTCCGTGCCATTGTTGATTATATTATGCACGAAGGGTCATTCCTTGTGGTTAATGGATCGAAATTGGAATTTGGAAAAGAGCTGAAAGCATCTGGTTGCTGGTATTTTCGCTTCTGCGGTTGGCTGACTGCAGAAGCGGCACTGCAAAAGTGAACGGGGAGCCGCAAATGCGATTTTTGGTCCAAAGCTTGAGGACCGCAGATGCGGTCTAAATTCCACAGAAGCGGAACCGCATCTGCGGAAGGTGCATCGCAGAAGCGGAAGAGAGGGCCTTGGGGGAGGACCGCAGATGCGGTCAAGGCTCCGCAAAAGCGGAACCGCATCTGCGGTGGTATGATCACAGAAGCGAAAAGGGGAGCTAAGACAGGGAAGCCACAGAAGCGGCCTTCTGTCCGCAAAAGCGGTAATTCCGCAAAAGCGGAAATGACTGGAGGCAGGGGCTTGTTTTAAATCGGGATTTTGGTTCATTTTACCCATTTTGCATGGCTTGGGGGCGATTTTTGGAGAGCTTCAAGGAGGGATTTCATCATCAATATTAAGGTAAGTCACTCCTATTTATTTCCAAGTTAACTACAAGACTATACCCATGAAATCTTGTAGAAATAATTGGGATTTTGGTGGGAAACCTAGAAAATTATATTCTTGGAATTTAGTCATGATTTTGAGTATGGAATTAAGATAAAATCATATATTTGAGTTCCTAAGGTCATGAGTAACCTTTATCTTTGAGAAATTTCGGATTCCGGGCATGTGGGCCCGAGGGCATTTTGGTCAATCTTTCGTTCGGAGTTAAGAATTGTTATAAATTAGTTTATAATGAATATTTGGGCATATATTAATGGATTTGCATAACCATTGGCTAGTCTTGGAGCGTGTTGCATCAATTGGAGCTTTCAGGAGAATGTAGAATGCCGGTTGTGGATCTTCGGAGCGAGGTGAGTCTCCTTTCTAATCTTGTGAGGGGGAATTTACCCCATAAGTGAATTAAATTGGTTATGTGCTCCTATTTGTGGGAGCTACGTACGTACGAAGTGACAAAAGTCCGTGCATAGCTACTATTATGTTATCGTCCGGGTAGTCTGGGACCCAAAAACATGTTATACTTGAGTAAATTATGAACTCATTGATGACTTGGATTGTTTAAATCACCTTTTGATTAGTAAACGAATTTAAAAAGAGATTAAACATCATTTCCTGAATTGTTAAACCGAGAATTTGCTTATTTGGATAATCATTCCTCGATGAAATTCTAATTGGCTATATGAGCATGTATCTCACGTGTACCCGCGTCGCATGGATGATTCGCGAGCGGGATAATAAATCACATTAAATTAATAAATAGATTTCTAAAGAGACTTAAGCTTCGTTTTCTCAAATTACTAAAGAGAATTGGCCTTTCTTGGATAATTGCTCCTTGTTGAATTCTTGACTGATTGTCTGTCTGTATGTGTTTATTTTGGACCAGGCCGAACGCCTCGGTAGATTAATAGATGCATCTATAGGCGCTCCATCGACCCTCGGCAAGTGCATATTTATTTTTGTTGGATCGGGCCGTCGCCTCGGTATGACTTGCGCATGCTTGTATTGCTACCTGGACTTATTTAAGTCGTTACACGCCTCTCTCTCTGGATCGAGATCATCTTGTTAATAATGAAAAGAAATCTTGGAAAATTTCTTATGAAAGAATTATATGTTTACTTGTTTCCTCTATCTGGATAAAAATCATGTTTGCAAATAAATCCAATGTTTGATATGTATATTGAGAATAAATAACCGTTGGACTATTAGAGTGTGTCAAAGTTGACTATCTCGTCTCTACCCCTTCGAGATTAGGCGGGACACTCACTGAGTACACGTTGATTACATACTCATACTACACTTTTATGCATTTTTATTGCACAGGTATATATACACCTCTAGCAGCCTATTGGGTGTAGCAGCATGGATGACGCTGGGACTAGGTGAGCTGCATCATTGAGGCAACCACAGCTAGAGTAGTTCCTTCCAATGTACTGTATTTACTTTCCGTCCACTGTATTCCGGGCAGATTTTGTATTTTATTTCTCTTATCAGTAGTCGCTCATGTACTTGTGACACCGAATTTCTGGGATGGTTTACAACGGATTTATACTAACTGTTATTATTTAAATTTGAATTCTAGTAGTGAAAATTTATTTATAAAAATGGAAGAAAAAACCTTAGATTTTCAAAAGTATTAAAAGAGGAATTAATTGATAAATTAGTTGGCTGGCCTGACAGAGGTGTCCGGCGCCACCACGACCCTTAGTGGATTTTGGGTCATGACACGGGATGTGAGAGTTGTTATTGTTTCTCCCTTGCCAGGATTTAGCTGTTTAATTGTGTTTTCTCTTGCCGGGACATTTCTTATTATTTTCTTATTCCCTCGCCCATTTGGTTGTGATTGTTGTTTGGGTGAGGAAGAGTGATAATGCACGAAGGGTCATTCCGTGCCATGTTTGATTATATTTGTACGAAGGGTCATTCCGTGCCGTGTTTTGATTATATTTGCACGAAAGGTCATTCCGTGCCATGTTTTGATTATTTATGCACGAAGGGACATTTCGTGCTCTAATTTGACTATATTTGCACGAATGATCATTCTGTGCCATGAAACGAGAGTATGTGAGGAAAAGCACGAAGGGTGATGCCGTGCATTTTATTTGATTGCTTTGGGTGAGGATGAGAGTAAAAGCACGAAGGTTGATGCTGTGCAACTATTGTTTTTCCTGTTTTGTTAATTATTGTTGTGCCCTGTTCCTCACTTAAGTTTATAACTTTTATATCCGGATTGTACTCCCCCATAGCATGCTTCCCTCCCCATTTTACTACTTAGTTTCGGCATTCTTTCCCGTTATTGCATATGTGTGTGTATATATATATATATATATATATATATATATATTTATATATATTGAACTGCACAGGTTGATTTGGTAGTCCTGTCTAGCCTCGTCACTACTTCGCCGGGGTTAGACCAGGCACTTACCAGCACATGGGGTCGGTTATGCTGATGCTACACTTCTGTATTTTTTGCACAGATCACGGTACCAGAGCAGCTTTTGGACCACAGCAGTAGCATACTGAGCGGGAGCTGACTTCAGTCCAGGGACTTACGAGGTAGCCTAGCTGGCGTTCGCAGGCTGAAGTCCCTTTCCATATTTTTAGTTTGTTTTAATTTTACCGAGACAGACATTACGTATTTTCTATTCAGCCTTGTTTGTAGCACTCTTTAGTGGTTCGTGAGATAGCGACTCCAATCGTGGGTAGAGAAATATTAACTATTTTGGGTTTTTAGTTATTTATTTTATAAAAGACTTCCGCTTTTATTTAAAGGTTTATTATTGTTATTACTGTTGTGTTGTTATCCGAAAATATTTTAATCCTTGGCTTGCCCAGCTCCGACAGTAGGCGCCATCACGACTCCCGATGGTGGAAAATCCGGGTCGTGACATTATATTACTATAAAA
The DNA here is from genome assembly GCA_026770625.1 of Nicotiana glauca. Taxonomy (NCBI): domain Eukaryota; kingdom Viridiplantae; phylum Streptophyta; class Magnoliopsida; order Solanales; family Solanaceae; genus Nicotiana; species Nicotiana glauca. The sequence continues at coordinate 97,193 of MU760340.1, forward strand.
CATGATTGGAAACAATGAAAATTGAACCCCACCATCACGGATTTCTTTTGATTTTTTTATATTAAATTTTTTTTTTTCAGAAATAGAAAAATAGCCAAAAACCCATCTAAACGATCTTGAATGCCCAAACAAAAATAGAAATTGCTCACTGGGCCGTTTCTGATGAACCTACAAGATTTGAGGTCAATCGGAGTTTGACAGAATTTCAGAATTCTAAAATCAAGACTGATTTCTAGAATTCAGTTTTGGCATTTTAAGAGTTTTTATTATTTTGACTTTTTCAAATCACATAATATACTGATGTATGTTAACACATGATTTCAGAACTCAAAATAATATTTTTTATTTTTAATTATTAAAAATGTGTTTAGACAGAATTGTAAAACGTATGTTTTTCACTAGTCAAAAAAGTCACTATTCATAATTCTGTATCTTAATCCAAAATTATAGAACTAATATCATACAATACAGTCAAGTTTTTATTAATATGACACTGTGATTATGGACAGAACGCAACTAAAATAGATTAATGGTATTAATTTACTGTTTATATATATATGTATATTAACCCATAATTACAGAATTAATAGCATTCAAAAATTTTTATCAAAAAAAATTTGATATTCATCAAAGACGTAATTTAAACAGACTGTTATTTAAGTATAACATCATTGTTTATACATGTGTATATTAATTCATAATTTTAGAATTATAGAATTAAGATACTAATAAATACAATCACGTTTTTAGCATAGAATAATCATCCCAAACATATATCAATAAACAACACGTTTTACTATTACTCTATGCATGATGTATTACATTATCTAGTTAGCTGTAAGACGGCGATACCAATTGTTAGAGCATCCGCAACGGAAGCAAGCATACAAACCAAACATCAAATACATGTAAACTAGACAACGCAATAATAACATGATTAGAAGCACTAACCTCTTGAAATAGTTGCACAAATCCTCCAAACAGCAAGAACTCAGAGTTGTAGTCTTCTGCTGGATGTCTGTTAAAACCTTTGGACGATCTTTTCTTTTGGTTGGGCAAGAACAATACAACTAAAAGGTAAGTTATTACATGAAACTAGTCTTCCTTTAATAGACCCGAAATTAAGCCACAATAAGGGCTCAAAAACGTGTAGGATTCTGCAAGTAGAATCCTACTCTAACTCAAAAGGATAACTTTTCTCCCTAGCTACTTTTTATCCAAGTTTGTCCATGTTTTTACTAGGTATAGCAGGGATCACAGAAATAATAAGAGTCTACTAATTATTGTATTAATTCGAAATTAGCATGAATTAATTCTTACTATAATTAATTACAATTTATTCCACTAAAAACTGCAATTAAACTCCTCAATATGAATTTCAAAAATTCATTAACACTTATTTTAACTTCCCATGTTAAGATTTCAAATACCGGTTAATTAAATTAAATCACTAAAAATTTAATTCAATTAACTAATTAAATCCTTTATAATTCTGCTTACACTATTTTATGTGACGGATGTAGAATCCACCGGCCGGGTTTTCACATGAAAAATTATACGCTTACATAAATGGGTATCATCAAACCCAAAACCGAGTCATGAATTCTATCAACTAATTATTATTTACAAATATTATTCGTTATTGTCCAATCTATTAGGCACACACTACCTCTAAATAGAGTCGTACCTTTTGATAAATCAAAACAATAAAAAAATTACATTGATCATAATAATCATATCAAAATTAGGAGTATAAGCTCATTTAATGAATTAGAGAAAATATTTTATATATTCAGTACAAAAATATCTTTTCTCTACTTGGCCTGTTCAATATACACTGAGTATACTAGCACAAGAAGTTGGAGTAAAACTACTCCCATAATCAAGACAAATTATACGATAATCTTGTGCTACAATCATCAAGATATTTTGTCCAACAATATCTTTGATTGCGAACATATTTAATTAATTATGAGAACCAACAATTTAATCTTTTGTGCATGAGCTAAGACTCCATACACTAAATTGTCTGCTGCATAACTAAAAGGACACATATGTAACAAATGATCTATTTAAAATAGTACTTTATAAAATTGAATAAATAAAAATAAATAATTGTTCCATAAAGAATAAAATACAATACTATATCTAAACCGCATGTTTAAAAGTATATCTCAAAAGATCGGTGGTGTGAAAATACCGTAACATATACACTCTTATACAACCTAAATTGAAGAAAAGGTACCCAACTTTTACACAAGATGATGCTAAAATTCCACTTGACCGGCATGCAACAGATTCAGCTCACTCCTAGTCTGTACAACACAAAAATCACACGCAATAAATTGCAACATAAGAAATAAAGACTTATGCGTAACTCGCAAATAAGACCATCTCCTGCACCATTTCTTGAATCAAATTCAAATTTGGTGCAAGAAATGGTATTTTTTTGCTCCAATACAACACTATTTCTTGTACTATTATAGAACATGAATAGTGTTGCACCAAATTTCATCACTCTATATTTGGTTTATTAATAATTTATTCATTCTTTTTATTTTTAAAATTTTAATTTATTATATATTGTGTATATAATTAATTTTTATATTGAAATTTTTATAATTTTAATTTTATATCCTATTTTTTGATATATTAATTTTGTATATATCATATTTATATAAAATTATAAGTTAATTTTATTATTATTATAATTGTATAAAAAGAAATATAATCATTATTTAAAAATAAAAAATACAAATGTAAGATATCTAATGTTGCTAAAATTAAAAAGTGAAAATTAAAATTTAAAAAAGAAAATTAACAATATATAAAATAAAAATATATTATAATTAAAGTACATAAAAGGAGGATACATTAAAAATGATGGTAGAAATAGTAGTAGATGAAGATCACCGATTTGAATAATTTTTAGCTCGACACAAAAAAATTAAGGATAAAAATGCGCATTTCGCACTTCGTAATGTATTAATCGAGCATTTATGAAAGACTAGAGGCGAAAGTTAAATATTTATGTGGTACTTAAATTAAATTTGACTATGATGTAATATTTATTTAATTATTTTTTATTAATAATTTTACTTTTAGTTAATTTATCCTTTAAAATAATTTTATAATAAATAATTATATTAGTGGTGAATGTAAATTATATATAATGAATATGAAAAAAAGAAAAAAAATTAGTTTGAAAGAAATAAAAAATAAAAAGTAAATAGAAGATAATACTAATATAATATAAAAAAGAGAAAAGATTTGGTGTAAAATAGTGTGAAATTTAATGAAAAAAATGGTAAGATGGCCTAAAGCCGGACCAATACCCTTTTGCACTGTGAATAAGCATTCTATTCTAGCAATAAATGCATTATTGTACCAGCTTGATTTATAAACAGTCCAGACGCGTTGAACTTGGACCCAAAAAACAGAACCTTTCCTTTTTCTTTATCCTTTTCCTTGTCTGAACCGCAGTTTTTTGGAAACAATGAACTAATCCCTCCCTTGTTCCACTTGGTAATCTTTTTCTCCCTTTTAAATTCCAACACTCCTTTATTTATTTAAATAAATCCCTTTATCCCTCTCTTTCCAAGCAACACTCGTAGAATCTTTTTCCTTCGTATAAAAACCAGTTCTTTCGCCACCCCCTCATCACCAAATCAAAGCTTTTTGCTTTCAGATTTCAATTTCACTGCAAACCCATTATTTATTTTCGATTTTACGACGACCCATCTGAGAATCTTGGAAAATTGTGACTCATGGCTGTTGAAAAAGCTGCTTCGGATCCGAGCCCGATTAAGATCCGGGAAGTTTGGTCCGATAATATTGATTCCGAATTTGAGCTTATACGAACAGCTATTGATCAGTACCCTTACATCTCAATGGATACTGAATTCCCGGGCGTTATTTTCAAGCCGGAGGTTGGTTCTTTCCAGCAAAATCGCCGGGGACATGGGCAACATTATAAGTTGTTGAAGTCAAACGTTGACGTTTTGAACCTTATTCAGCTAGGACTCACGTTGTCGGACGCCGACGGGAATTTGCCGGATTTGGGTTCCGGCGGGGTGCACCGGTACATATGGCAGTTCAATTTTTCCGATTTTGACGTAGCGCGTGATCGTCACGCGCCGGACTCCATCGAGCTTTTGCGTCGCTACGGGATTGACTTCGAGAAGAACAAGGAATTCGGGGTTGACTCGGCGCGTTTTGCTGAGCTGATGATGTCTTCTGGGTTGGTTTGTAATGACTCAGTGAATTGGGTCACGTTTCACAGCGCGTACGATTTCGCTTACCTGGTGAAAATCCTCACGCGCCGGGAGCTTCCCGGGAAGTTAGAGGACTTTTTGGGACTTCTCAGGGTGTTTTTTGGAAATAATGTTTATGATGTAAAGTACTTGATGAGGTTCTGCGAACTTTACGGTGGGTTAGACCGGGTTGCGAAGGCACTAGAGGTGAACCGGGCGGTCGGGAAGTGCCACCAAGCCGGTTCAGACAGCCTGCTGACGTGGCATGCATTCCAAAAAATTAGGGACGTGTACTTTGTAAAAGACGGACCGGGAAAATATGCCGGCGTTTTGTATGGATTAGAAGTATATTAGGAATTAGTACTAATTTTTTAATTTGTGAGTAGTAAATAATATCTTAATTAAATAAATTCTTTTGGTGATAAATTTTCTCTGATTTCTTAATCTTAAAGTTTAACAAAGTTATATGTATTGGTCAAAATTTGATCACCCGACCGGGGCAACCACGATCCCGTCGTAATCATCTTACGAAAGAAGTTAACAAAGTCAATTTCATCCCATCTTTACGTCATTCGACAGAAGTGATGAGGGCAAGCCATTTCCACTGCTACTAAGCTTCCCCAACTTAGCCTTGCCATGTGGTGGCAAACACAAGAAGGTTTTCGACTATATATATCAGGAAAGAGAATCGAAGCAGGGGGACTCGACTACTACTTCCTCTCCTACTTCCCCTCCAACACTCGAACCGGAAAAAAGAGGATGAATAGAATTCCACCCTTAAGAAGAAAGGATTCTTCATCTACTTAGAGGGGAGAGGGCTTCATCGGGATATTGAAAAAGGGGACAAAACAATTGTAATTCGTTTTCCCCTCTAAGGAGAGTTAAAGCAAAACATTATCATAAATAAAACATCTTAATGTTTTATCTGTTCCATATATGATTGCTATGCCTTTTGATTCAGTATTAATTATGATTTACCCATTCATCCTTTTTGATTGATTTGCTTAAAAAGAGTTTAACATATTTTGAGTTAAATAATTGGCGCTGTTTGTGGGGATTTCTTAGTGAAAACACCTAGGTTTTTCAGATCGAAGCCAAAGAAATGCGAGAAGAAAATCCAGCTTACATCGGATTCGAAAGCAGCGCATGGAGTATTGAAAAATTGAACGGGTTAGCAAGGTCTAGAATTCCCTGCCCTACTGGTCCCGAATACTCTGAACAAGGCAAAAGGGTTACCTAGACTAAATAACCGAAAATCATCTCAGCACAGCCGTAACCCTCTCGGTCGGTGGCATCTTCAAAATAAAAAGCCAAAGTCAGGCGAGAAACTGTAATGCGCGTACCACGCGGGTCCGATGCCCGCAACATTGAACCATCGATGCGAGCAATGCCTGCCAAACTGGGACTTCAGCCAAGGGCCTTTGCCATCAAATATAGAAAGGTTCGACTTCGTTCGACCTCAGATGGGCTGTTATTTCGATAAGTTCGAAATAACTCCCTTAAGGCCAAGGGGCTTCGCCATCAAAGATAGAAAGGTTTTACCACGTTCGAACTCAGACGGGTTGTTATTTCGATGAGTTCGAAATGACACCCTTAAGTCCAGGGCCTTCGCCATCAAAGATAGAAAGGTTCGACCTCGCTCGAACTCAGATGGGTTGTTATTTCGATAAGTTCGAAATAACACCCTTAAGGCCAAGGGCCTTCACCATCAAAGATAGAAAGGTTCGACCTCGCTCGAACTCAGACGAGTTGTTACTTTGATAAGTTCGAAATAACACCCTTAACCAAGGGCCTTCGCCATCAAAGATAGAAAGGTTCGACCTCGTTCGAACTGAGACGGGTTGTTATTTCGATAAGTTCGAAATAACACCCTTAAGTCCAAAGGCCTTCGCCATCCAAGATTGAAAGGTTCGACCTTGCTCGAACTCAGACGGGTTGATATTTCGATAAGTTCGAAATAAAACCCTTAAGGCCAAGGGCCTTCTCCATCAAAGATAGGAAGGTTCGACCTCGCTCGAACTTAGATGGATTGTTATTTCGATAAGTTTGAAGTAACACCCTTAAGGCCAAGGCCTTCGCCATCAAAGATAGAAAGGTTCGACCTCGCTCGAACTCAGACAGGTTGTTATTTCGATAAGTTTGAAATAACACCCTTAAGGCCAAGGGTCTTTGCCATCAAAGATAGAATGGTTCGACCTTTTTCGAATTCAGACGGGTTGTTATTTCGATAAGTTCGAAATAACACCCTTAAGGCCAAGGGCCTTCGCCATCAAAGATAGAAAGGTTCGACCTCGTTCGAACTCAGACGGGTTGTTATTTTGATAAGTTCAAAATAACACCCTTAAGGCCAAGGGCCTTTGCCATTAAAGATAGAAAGGTTCGACCTTGCTCGAACTTAGACGCAAATTTAGGCAAAATGACCAAAATACCCTTCAAGCCAACGTCTCGGAATCGAATAATTTTTAAATTTTTAGAACCATCGTACTCTCATGTGTCTAGGAATATAAAAATCTCCCAAATCGGAGGTCAAACACCCACTCAAAACTCAATAGTTTGGCCAATGAAGTTTTACCCATTTTTCATTCAAAAATCCAAAATTAAGGAAGAATTCGTGATTAGATTATTGGGTTTTAAGCATAAGAGAGTAGAGAATCGTTACCCAATCATTGCCCTTGAAAACCCCTCGAAATATCTCCCAAATCCGAGCTCCCAAGCTTGTATTTTGATAAAAATGGCTAACCCTCGTTTTTGAAATGTTAAATAATGTCCTGACATTTAATGCATCGCGAACATGGAGGTGAGCTCACGTTCGCGGAGAAGGAAAATAGAAGTTGCCAAAAATTCCATTCATGATCGCGAAGGGAAGAGTGCGGACGCGAAGGCCTGGGTTCATGAGTTACGCGAACGCGATGTCAGGAACGCGAACGCGAACGCGAATGCGATGAAGAAGATTAGCGAGGTCCAGAAGTTACCCTACGCGAACGCGATGATTGAGCTGCGAACGCGAAAGAGAAGAAAGGTACGCTTCGCGAACGCAGGCAGATTATGCGAACGCGAAAGAGGAACTGGCCCCCCTCCAGATTACACTACACGAATGGGTGAGAGGGGCCGCAAATGCGAAGATGAAGTAAATCAAAGCTACGCGAACGCGATGGGAGGGTCGCGAACACGAAGAAGGAACTAGGACCTGCAAATGCTGAAGGATTTTTTTGCAATTTTTACAACTCCAAAATGCTCCATTGAGTATCCGAAACACACCCAAGGCCCCCGGGACCTCAACCAAACCTACGGACATATCCCATAACATCATTCAAACTTGTACCAATCCTTAAACCACCTAAAACAACGCCGGAAACTCGAATTAAACAAGGATTTGAGCCTAAGAACTTCAAATTTCATCAAAATACACTTTCGATAAAAAACCTAACCAAAACACATCCGAATGACACACACATCCCAAATGACATGACGGAGCTACTGCAACTTCCGGAATTCCAATCCGATCCTCGGATCGAAATCCCACTATTGGACTGGAAACTTCAAAAATTCAAACTTCAGTATTTTAAGCCTAAATGAGCTACGGACTTCCAAAATGCATTCTGAACAAGCTCCCGACCCCGAAATCACCTAACAAAGCTAACAAAACCATCAGATTTCCATTCCGAGATCGTTCTCACACTGTTCTGACTACGAACCATTTTCCAACACTTAAGCTCTCATTTAGGGACTAAGTGTCCTAAAACTCTTAGAAACCCAACACCGAACGTCCCGACAAACCAAAATAGCATAAATAAACTTAGGGGAAGCAGTTAATAGGGGATCAGGGCATTAATTCTTAAGACGACAGGCCGGGTCGTCACATCCTCCTACACTTAAACATTCGTTCGTCCTTGAACGAGCATAGAGAACATACCTGAAGTAGTGAAAAGATGAGGGTAACTGCTGCGCATATCCTGCTCACCTCCTCGGCTGGCTGATCCCGCCACTGAACCTTTATTAAAGCAACTTTCTTTGACCTCAACTTTCTGATCTGCCTGTCTAATATAGCCACTGGCTCCTCAACATACGATAAATCCTTGTCCAACCAGACTGAACCGAAATCCAACACGTGTGACGGGTCACCGTGATATCTCCGGAGCATCGAAACATGAAATACCAGATGAACCCCAGCCAAACTGGGAGGTAAGGCAAGCTCATAAGCAACCTCCCCAACACGCCTCAAAATCTCAAAAGGGCCAATAAACCTCGGACTCAATTTTCCTTTCTTTCCAAACATCATGATGCCTTTCATTGGCGAAACCCGAAGTAGAACCCACTTACCAACTAGATATGAAACATCACGAACCTTCTTGTCAAGGTAGCTCTTCTCTCTGGACTTGGCTGTACGGAGTCTATCCTTACCTTAACCTTCTCCAATGCATCCTAAATCAACTCTGTGCCCAATAGCCTGGCCTCACCCGGATCAAACCAACCCACCGGATATCTGAACCTCATACCATACAAAGCCTCATACGGCACCATCTGAATGCTGGACTGATAACTGTTGTTGTAAGAAAACTCCGCCAATGGCAAGAACTGATCCCAAGACCCTCCAAACTCAATCACACACGCACGAAACATATCCTTAAGAATCTGAATAATGCGCTCGGACTGTCCGTCCGTCTAGGGGTGAAATGCTGTGCTCAACTCTACCCGAGTACCTAGATCCTCATGCACGGCTCTATAGAACCGTGATGTAAACTAAGTACCTCTGTCTGAAATAATAGAAACTGGAATACCGTGCAGATGGACGATCTCCCGGATATAAATCTCCGCCAACTGCTCTGAGGAATAAGTGGTACGCACAGGAATGAAATTAGCGAACTTGGTCAACCGGTCCACAATAACCCAAATGGCATCAAACTTCTTCAAGGTCCGTGGGAGTCCAGATACAAAGTCCATGGTGATGCGCTCCCATTTCCACTCCGGAATCTCTATCTGCTGAAGCAACCCACCTGGTCGCTGGTGCTTATACTTAACTTGCTGGCAGTTGAGGCATCTAGACATATAACCAACTATATCTTTCTTCATCCTCCTCCACCAATAGTGCTGCCTCAAGTCCTGATACATCTTCGCGGCACTCGGATGGATGGAATACCGCGAACTATGAGCCTCTGCTAAAATCAACTCTTGAAGCTCATCAACATTGGGCACACAAATCCAGCCTTACATCCTCAATACCCCGTCATCTCCGACGGTCACATCACTGGCATCTCCACGCTGAACAGTGTCCTTAAGGACAATCAAATAAGGGTCTTCATACTGCTGCTCCCTGATACGATCAATTAAGGAAGAAGGGGAAACCACACAAGCTAGAACCCGACTAGGCTCCGAAAGATCCAATCTCACAAACTGGTTGGCTAAGGCCTGAACATCCATCACCATAGGCCTCTCTGAAGCTGGTAAATATGCCAAACTCCCCAAACTCTCCGCCCGGCAACTCAAGGCATCCGCCACCACATTGGCATTGACCGGGTGATACAGAATAGTAATATCGTAATCCTTCCGCAACTCTAACTACCTCATCTGACTCATATTTAGATCCTTTTTCTTGAATAAGTGCTGGAAACTCTGATGGTCAATATAGATCTCATAAGGCACACAGTACAAATAATGATGCCAAATCTTCAAGGCATGAACAATAGCAGCTAGCTCAAGGTCGTGGATAGGGTAATTCTTCTTATGTATCTTTAACTATCTGGACGCGTAGGCAATCACCCTACCGTACAGCATCAACACCGCTCCGAGGCCAACTCTCGAGGCATCGCAATAGACAGTATAAGACCCCAATCTGATAGGCAACATCAAAATTAGGGTTGTAGTCAAAGCTGTCTTGAGCTTCTGAAAGCTTGCCTCATACTCCTCTGTCTACTGAAATGGGGCACCCTTCTAGGTCAATCTAGTCATAGGGGCCGCAATCGAAGAAAACCCCTCCACAAAACAATGGTAATAGCCCGCCAAACTAAGGAAACTGCGAATCTCTGTAGCTAAGGACGGCCTGGGCCAACTCTGCACGGCCTCTATCTTCCTCAGATCCACCCGAATGCCCTCACGCGAAACAACATGGCCTAAGAATGCCACAGAACTCAACCCAAACTCACATTTTGAGAACTTTGCATATAACTTCTCTCTCAGGGTCTGAAGCACTGTCCTCAGGTGCTGCTCATGATCTTTCCGACTCTAGGAGTATACAAGAATATCATCTATGAAAACAATGACGAACGAGTCGAGATATGGCCTGAACACACTATGCATCAAATGCATGAAAGCTGCTGTGACATTGGTCAGCCCAAATGACATAACAAGGAACTCGTAATGGCCATACCTAGTCCTGAAGGTAGTCTTCGGGATATCTGGCCCCCGAATCTTCAACTGATGGTAACCTGAGCGCAAGTCAATCTTAGAAAACACCTGTGCTCTATGAAGCTGGTCAAACAGATCCTCAATACGAGGCAAAGGATAACGGTTCTTCATTGTAACCTTGTTCAACTGGCGATAATCAATACACATACGCATGGAACCATCCTTTTTCTTCACAAACAAGATAAGAGCAGCCCACGGTGAAACACTAGGGCGAATAAAGCCCTTATCAAGCAATTCCTATAACTGATCCTTCAACTCATTCAATTCAGAAGGAGCCATACGATACGGAGGAATGGAAATGGGCTGAGTGCCCGGCAATAGATCAATGCCAAAATCAATATCTCTATCGGACGGCATGCCTAAAAGATCAGCTGAAAATGCATCGGGATAATCCCGTACCACTGGGACTGAATCAACAGAAGGGGTATCAACATCGATATCTCTCACATAAGCTAAATACGTGGCACACCCCTTCTCAACAATGCACTGAGCTTTAAGGAAAGAGATAACTCTACTGGGAATGTGATCTAAAGTACCACTCCACTCAACACGCGCAATACCTGGCATAGCTAGTGTCGCGGTCTTGGCGTGACAATCAAGAATAGCAAAATGGGGAAACAGCCAGTCCATGCCCAAGATAATATCAAAGTCAACCATACTGAGTAATAATAAATTTGCTCAGGTCTCAAAACCATAAATAGTGACCAGACAAGATCGATAAACGCGGTCCACAACAAGAGAATCCCCCACAGGAGTAGAAATATAAATGGGGGCACTCAAAGAATCTCGAGGCATACCCAAATGCGGAGCAAAGTAAGAAGACACATAAAAATAAGCAGAGCCCGGATCGAATAGAACCGATGCCTCTATGTGAAAAACCAGTATAATACCTGTAATGATGGAGTCGGAGGCAACAACCTCGGTACGTGTAGGAATAACATAATATCTGTTCCGGACCCTATATCAAGGGAGGCCTCTATCTCCCCGACCTATGCCTCAAGCTGGCTGGGCAGATGGGGTAGTAGCTGGAGCTGTGATCATGGCCTGAGAACTCTTAGGAGTACGCTGTGGCTGAGCAGTCTGTGAAGATGAACCCCTACCAAGTCTAGGGCAGTACCTAACCATATGGCATGTATCACTACACCCAAAACAAGCTCTGGGAGGATGCGTTGGCTGTGACTGACTAGGGCCAAGTCTGTTGGACTGACCTCTAGAAGCACCCCGCGCAGGAGGCGCGCTAGAAATTGGAGGTGCATAGTAAGGCTCCTGAGGTATAGGCGGAGCTGGAGAACTGCTGGCTGCTAGAAGAGTTAAGTGAACGGGGCGACCCACAAAACCCCTATCATGATAACCTGTTACTGGGGTACGGGCACCGGAGTAGTGGCCCGACTCTCGAGACCTCTTAGCATCCCTCTCCACTTGCTCCCTGGCGAGCATACCCTTAATCCTCCTAGCAATGATCACTACCTGCTGAAAAGGAATATCCATCTCTAGCTCTCGAGCCATGCTAGATATGATGGGTGGGATAAGGCCCTCAATGAACCTGCGAACTCTCTCTCGAACTGTAGCAACCAAAGCCAGTGCATGCTTGGCAAACCTGGTATAACGGATAGCATACTCCAAGACGGTCATAGCACCCTGGCACAAATGCTCAAACGTTGCGCACCATGCGTCCCTAAGACTCTAAGGGACAAACTCTCTCATGAATATATCTGAAAACTGGGTCCAGGTCAGTGAGGCAGCCTCGGCTGGACTGTCTATTCATAAGTATACCACCAATCATAGGTGGCTCCCCGAAGCTGAAAAATAGTAAAGGAAACCCTGCCAGACTCTACTATGCCAATAGTGCGAAGAATACAGTGGCACTTCTTTAGAAATCCCAAGGCATCGTCTGATGCTAATCCACCAAACACTGGGGGATCATACTTCTTAAACCTTTTAAATCTCCGCTGCTCGTCCTCTGAAGTAGCTGACCCGTCCTCGGGCTGAACTGGCACTGCAGGCGGTGCGGGAATAATCTCGGGAACCTGCTCAACCTACACTCGCTGCTCAGGAGTGCGGGCAGCGGGAGTCTGTGCTCCTCCCTCGGCCTGGGATGTGGCTGCAGCAAGGGGAAGCAGCCTGATTGCGGCCGTCTTAACTCTACACAATGGTAGGAAGAGCGGGTAACAACAGCTTTTACCCGAATAGTGGTTTGGGATCGAATTTCCACAGGGAGCTTGGAGTGGAGTTGTATTGCCTGTTTAGCCTAGAATTGCATTTGTACTTCTAATTGCACTCCTAACAATTTTAGGTTTTTTATACTTAATACTACTATTGTAATCTAGAATAAAAGCTAAATTATGCTAAAGAGAATTTTGCTAAGTTGTATTTAATATGGAGAAAAGCACTAGGGTCGTGACACTACCTAGGTGGCTAGCTAACGGGTGGAAGTTAGTAGTGTCTAGCTAACGGGTAGAAGTTACTAAGAAGAGATTGATACATTTGGGGCTTATGCTATAACCATTACACAATTGTATTCATTCTCACACTTCTCGGTAGAGAGAACAATTTTGCCCAATTGACTCTCGAGAGACCAATTGAGTAGGCCAGTTTAACCAAGCAACTAGGGTTCAAGAAGGGTAATTACTCTCTTGAGGTTTAACCCGTTAATTGGGACTACCATTCTCATGGGTCCATCCCAATTCCTTGTTGGGTCAACTTTTAGGGTCATGGACTCTCTTTCTCAAGAAGGGTTAGACCCACAAAGTTTGAATCTATATTTGCAACCACAAATTCTAAATTAAAACACAAAATTAATCCAAATAACAAACACCCAATCTCAATATCACCCTAGAATGCAATACCCATTAACTACCCACAGTAGGGTTGAGCCACAACCCTAGCTAATGGGTTTAGCTAGACATAATTAGAGAAGAAACAGAAGAAATAGATGATGAACTAAACATATTAATTGATTACTAAGTAGAATCTACAATAATGAAGAGCAAAAGTGACGAAAATGGCAACAATATTGAGTCTCCCAATCGCAGCTCTGTTCAAAAAATTAAAAGTTAACCTAAAAAATGGTAAAATATCCTATTTATATCGGGCTGAAAAAATTGGACAAAAATACCCCTACGGGGTCAGCACGGACCGCGCAAAAAGGTCGCGCAGCCGCGTTGGCTCTTGGACTCTTAAAATCTCATCTCTGAAGTTGGGACCGCGAACCGTGAACTGCGCAGAATTGTAGCACGGCCGTGGTGAAAGACGGATGCGGACCGCGCAGAAAGTCAGTGCGGCAGCGTGGCTAGCTGGCCAAATTTCGAGTTCTCTGAATCTCATTCATACGGACCGCACTAATATGTGGTGCGGCCGTGTGGGACTTTGTCTTGCATTTGTGAGTCTCTGAACCTTACTGGCGCAAACTGCACAGAAGTGGAGCGCGGCCGCGCGGCATGCACTTAAATTAACCAGCCTCTGAATCTCCTAGAGCGGCCGCGTGGCATATCAGTGCGGTCCGCGGTAGGTCTTCCTATTCCTCACTTCACTTGGTGTTTAACACTTGGCAAGTTTCACTTCGTTTTGAGCTGATCTTTGACATTTGTCCCTTGTCGCTCAAACCTGCAATCAAGCGCAACTTGTAAGCATTTTGGGAGTATTTTGTGGCAATTTGTAACAAAAGCAATAGCAAGTAGGGGGTATAATCATGTTAAAATCCTAACTTATCATAGCCCTGCCTGAGCCAAGGTGGTGTACATACTCATGAACTGAGCCAAAGTCTCCTGGAGAGTTGGAGTGGTAGTGGCAGTAGTAGGCGTGCCAGGTGCCTGGGCTCCGACTGGATCTGCTGGTGGTGCCTTGGCGGCAGCTCGCGTAGGTGCTCTGGCTGCACCACGTGCGCGTCCTCGACTTCTCCCCCAGCCTCGGCCTCTGACGGCTGCAGTAGGGGGATCATCTCGAGTAGCACGTGTCCTCACCATCTGTGAGAGAATAGAATACAGAAGTTTAGAATTGATGTCAAAAATACCACACGAAAAGGAAATCAAATAAAATGAAGATTTTTCCTAAACAGTTACATAGCCTCTCGTAGATAAGTAAAGATATCTCCGTACCGATCAACGAGACTCTAATAAACCGACATGTATTCCATGACTTCTATCAACCTAGAGCTCTGATACCAACTTGTCACGACCCTAGTTCACCCTCCGTGAACATGTCGTGATGACACCTAGTCCCTACGACTAGGTAAGCCTAACAATGCGGAAATAATATAACTTGCAAAAACGTTTAATTAAACTAAGCAAAACTAGAAGGAAAATGGTATATAAGTGCCACTTAGCATATACAACTCAAACAAATGTGGAAGTCTGCAACACCATCCCAAAACCCGAAAACTCACGGGAACCACAAGCTAATAGAAATGTAATACACTGCTCTAACTCCAGAATATCTAAACAACTGTAAGAAAGAATAAAATGTCTACTTAGGCTGAAATAGAATAGAGACTCCTGGTCTGCGGACGTGGCAGATATACCTAAAAGTCTCCACTAGATCTCTCCGCCTCGAGGATAGTGCGCCTGAGTGGAGGTACCTGGATCTGCACATGAAAAACATGCGCAGAAGGGGCATGAGTACACCACAACAGTATTCAGTAAGTTCCAAGCCTAACCTCGGTTGGGTAGAGACAAGGAAGGTTAGGGCCCTACTGAGATAAAATCTAATGATAACCTTACAACAACATGAAATAACCAGAAACAACTAATAAAATTATGAAGTAAGACAAGTTATACGAAGCAACAATAGCACGCAGAGAATAAGGTAGAACAAGTGAAACAACTCAATATCAGTACCAACAACGAGAATTTCTCAGGATACCGTCCTGTAGCCCAATTCATCAACTGTCCGAGGAGCTTCCGGGATACCGTCTCGTAGTCCATCATATGAGAATAACTGAAGGATCTCCCGTGATACCATCCCATAGTCCAACTATCAATGTGTGGGGAGATCTTTCGGGAATCTAACCCGTAGTCCAGAAGTAAAAGTTCAGGGGGATCTATCGGGAATCTAACCTGTAGTCCCAAAGTAAACAAACAGGGGGGGGGGGAGCTACCGGAATCCGACATCCATAGTCCCAATGTAAATGCGCAACCACAACTGGAAGATATTTAGAAATGAAGTACAAAAGACAAGCAACAGGTAGTACTAGCCTAGCATGCTTCACGTAGTACAATCAAGGCAACTTAAACAATTAGGCAAGTTGAATCAACTAAACATGCTTTTCTAATCTAACACAGGTTATAATTGCAAGTAAAATAAGGCAAATATGAAGGAAACTCAGTCTCAATATCTTAAGTAAAAAAATGGATTTTCAACAATTAGCTCAAGTACGCGCTTGTCACCTCACGTACAAGGCACTCAAATACCAAATATCATATCATAAGGGGAAGGGTCCTCCACACAAGGTTAGATAAGCCACTTACCTTAAACCAGCTCCAAAATCAACTCGAAACCACACTTTTTCCATGAGTATCCGATTCCAAATGGCCCAAATCTATTCAATTCAATTACATATCGTAAATAACATCTCAAGCAACTGATTCTACTATTTAATTTAAAGCTAAGATGCGAATTTAGGCAAAATGACCAAAATACTCTTCGGGCCAATGTCTCGGAATCGAATAATTTTTATATTTTCAGAATCCTCGTACTCTCACAAGTCTAAGCATATAAAAATCTCCCAAATCGGAGGTCAAACACCCACTCAAAACTCAATAGTTTGGCCTATGAAATTTTACCCATTTTTCATTCAAAAATCCAAAATTAAGGAAGAATTCGTGATTAGATCAGTGGGTTTTAAGCATAAGTGAGTAGAGAATCATTACCCAAACGTTTCCCTTGAAAACCCCTCGAAATGTCTCCCAAATCCGAGCTCCCAAGCTTGTATTTTGATAAAAATGGCTAACCCTCATTTTTGAAATGTTAAATAATGTCCAGACATTTAACGCATCGCGAACGCGGAGGTGAGCTCGCATTCGTGGAGAAGGAAAATTGAAGTTGCCAAAAATGCCCTTCGCGATTGAGAAGGGAAGAGTGCGAACTCGAAGGCCTGGGTTTTTACGCGAATGCGACATCAGGAACGCGAACGCGATGAAGAAGATTAGCGAGGTCCAGAAGTTACCCTACGCGAACGCGATGATTGAGTTGCGAATGCGAAAGAGAAGAAAGGCAGGCTTCGCGAACGCGGGCAGATTATGCGAACGCAAAAGAGGAACTGGGCCCCCTCCAGGATTACACTACGCGAACGCGTGAGAGGGGCTGCAAACGCGAAGAAGAAGTAAGTCAAAGCTACACGAACACGATGGGAGGGTCGCGAATGCGAAGAAGGAATTGGGACTTGCAACTGCTGAAGGATTTTTCTGCAATTTTTACAACTCCAAAATGCTCCGTTGAGCATCCAAAACACTTCCGAGGCCTCCGAGACCTCCGAGACCTCAACCGAACCTACATACGTTTCCCATAACATCATTCAAACTTATACCAATCCTTAAACCACCAAAAACAACATCGGAACTCGAATTAAACAAGGATTTGAGCCTAAGAACTTCAAATTTCATCAAAATACACTTTCAATAAAAAACCTAACCAAAACACGTGCGAATGACCTAAAATTTCGCACACACATCCCAAATGACATGATGGAGCTACTGCAACTTCCGGAATTCCAATCTGAACCTCAGATTGAAATCCCACTATCAGACCGGAAACTTTAAAAATTCAAATGTCGGCATTTCAAGCCTAAAAGAGCTACGAACTTCCAAAATGCATTCCGAACACGCTCTCCACCCCGAAATCACCTAACGGAGCTAACAGAACCATCGAATTTCTATTCCGAGGTCATCTTCCCACTGTTCTGACTACAGACCATTTTCCAACACTTAATCTCTCATTTAGGGACTAAGTGTCCCAAAACTCTCCGTAACCCAACACCGAACATCCCGACAAACCAAAATAGCAGAAATGAACTTAGGAGAAGCAGTTAATAGGGGGATCGGGGCATTAATTCTTAAGACGACTGGCCGGGTCGTCGTATTGTTATTTCGATAAGTTTGAAATAACACCCTTAAGGCCAAGGGCCTTCGCCATCAAAGATAGAAAGTTTGACCTCGTTCGAACTCAAATGGGTTGTTCTTTTGATAAGTTCGAAATAACACCCTTAAGGACAAGAGCCTTTGCCATCAAAGATAGAAAGGTTCGACGCCGCTCAAACTCAGACTAGCCATTATTTCGATAAGTTTGAAATAACATCCTTAAGGCCCAGGGACTTCGCCATCAAAGGTCGAAAGGTTCGACCTCTCTCAAACTCGGACGAGCCATTATTTCAATAATTCGTAATAAAACCCACAAGCACAGGAACTTTCATCACAAAAAGGGGTGAGCAAAGCCGGGACTCGCCTGACGAGCCTCCACCTTGTGACGAGATCATAAATCGCCAGAAAGAAAGCTGAAATGCATGACAAGTAGCAAAAAAGAATTCTTTATTCATGAAGGCATAGATGCAGGCTGTCGCCGCTTACATCCAGCCCAGGCTGGTCGACTAATATAAAAAAAGAAATAAGAAACAAGAAACAAGCAAATGCCAACCGGCGAATGAAATAAAAAACCACCAATTATAATTTCTTTTACTCGGCGTCATCACCGCCGTCTCCATTATCTTCACCATCCGCACCCCCATCAGCTTCGAGCGTCGCAACATCATATCCATAGTTGGCACGAGCCTCGCGAGCCTTCGCTTGCGCTTCCTCGTAGGCAGCCTCGATCACGGTGCCTGCCTCCCATAAGTTCTTGAATATATCCTGCTGGGCTTCAGCATAAACCTAAAGCTCATGAGTCTGGCGGGTAATGGTAGCACGGGACGGTCCAGCCTGGGCCCTCAGTCGCGGATTCTCTGCCTCCAAGGCTGCGACTCGATCTGCCAGAACCAAAGCCTCCTGATCAATCGTGCCAATCCACTCCTTGAGCCTCGCCTCCGTAAGAGTCGCAGTCGCCCTCTTCGATTCTTGCTGGGACTTGAGCACACGAATTGTCTCCTCTAGAATCGCCGCCCTTGCTAGAGCCTCAGACCAGGCTCTCTCAATGCGCTCTAAATGGGCCACTTTGCTTTCCATCGCATCCCTCTCCATTCGGCGCTCATCTCCTCAATTCGAGCCCGACTCTAATCCATCTCCAACTGCATCACACCCAACTTGCCCTGCAGGTACTCGCACTCGGGAGCGACCCCTTTACCCAATTCTAGCTCCTTATCATTGAGGCGAAGTTGTTCTTCGAGCTCGCTCTTGATACGGATTGTCTGCATTAGCTCTTGTTCCCTTCTCTCCAATTCCTTGCCTAGAGCCCGTTGATGGGGGGTCCGTCCTCAACCGTTCGTGCAACTCACGACATCTATTGCGACAGTGACGGTACTTCTCCAACAGTTGCAAGAAAATCCTCGACCAAATGTTGGCCCTACGGATGCTTTACACCTCCACCAGATACGTCTGAAAAATGAGAAAGCAATTAAACGATTGTTCTCTCGCATAAAGGGAAAGGCCGAAATAAAATCCAAAAACAACATACCCTCAGGCCCATAACGGCCACTTCGTCCCTCAATTTGGCATCGGGGACATTACGCAGGGACTTATTTTCAGCTTTTGAACACAACAGGCTAAGCTGTGATGCCAAGTTATCCCCCTGTGCCAAGAGATTCACGTAAGAAGAGATATCAAGAACACGAGCCAATCCACCCGCGTAAACCACCGAATGAATGAGGCCATCCTCAAATATCCTAACATCACCGGGATCCAAGTCAGACTCGGACTCATATTCGTTGACTATCACACTCTTCTCCCTTCCTGCCGTCGGGGGGGG
>MU760340.1:121670-145605 GCA_026770625.1 Nicotiana glauca
ATATATATATATATATATATATATATATATATATATATATATATATATATATATATCTATCTATCTAAATGACTTGGACTTGGACTTGGGGCGCGGGCGCGGGCCGGGTCAGATCTTTAAATAAGATTTTATTTGGAATAACTTTTTGTTATTTAAAATTAATTTAAATCTAATTAACAAAAAAGAGTTGTGGCTATTCGTGAAAAGGGACGTCTCTTCAAAAAAGTCACCTTTTTCTTATCTATAAATATGGAAGACATCCCAGAAGTAGAGTATTCAATCTGCACGTATATTTCAGGCTTTGTTGTATCCTGATAGAGAATTGCTTCTTGAAAGATAGTGATCTTTCACGCCTCAAAGCCTTTAATTCTCTAATACTTACCTATATTTTTTTTAATCAATTTTCAAGAGTTATTTTTGCTATGGAGAAATTATGGCTACTGTTGAGAATCCGAAAGACTTAGTCAAATTGGATTGCTTTGATGGATCAAACTTCACTCGTTGGAAGGACAAGATGATCTTGTTACTCACTGCGCTGAAAACCTTTTATGTCCTTGATCCATTATTGGTTGCAATACAATAACCAACCTCGGAGGATACTGATGCGATCAAAGCAGAGAGGAAGAAACGAGAAGAGGATAAACTACTCTGCATAGGTCATATTCTGAATACTTTGACTGATCGATTGTATGATTTAAACTCCAACTTAAAATCTTCAAGGGAAATCTGGACAGCATTTCAGACTGCATATGAAAACGAGAAACGAGGTATCTGTGAACAACTAATTTTTTACCACACTCAAATCCTATACTATACCAGTATAAATATCTCTTTAAGGTCTAATCTTCATAAAAGAAACCTATAAAAATAATAACATTCTTAGGGTATGAATTTTCTTATATATATATGTATATGGTTTCTTTTAATTAGAATTATAATAAATAAATTAGCTTTAGTATTATTTTTTTAGTATAATTTAAGCTGCAATGTAAATATTTAATTTTCTTATATATATAATATTTAAGTATAAGATAGCTAACAAATATTTTTAACTATGCATTTTACTTTCTAATTTCTTCATTAATAAAGAATAAGTTATTAAATAAAAAATAAAATAAATAAGAAAACTAACTTAGTAAATTAACGAAAAGCAAAGCAAAAAAAATTAATAATAAAAAATAAATAAATAAAATGAAAAAATAAATAATATAACGAAAAAAAAAGGATAAATCTTGAAAGATTCAAGAAAAGATTATCCTAACTACTCACCATGATCTTCTCAACCCTATTTTCCCACTCCAACTCCAACACTAACTCTAATTCCCTCCACACATCTATATATATGAGGACACTCTTAAGAGGAGAAAAGGTAAAAAAAAAAAAAAAAGCAAAGAGAGGAAAAAAGGTTAAAAAAAAAAAAAAAAAACAAGCAAAAAGAGGAGAAAAGATAAAAAAAAAAAAGAAGCAAAAAGAGGAGGTAACGTAGGAAAAGAAAGAAGCAAAAAAGGAAGAAACCAAAAAAAAAGATAAAAAGAAGAAGAAGAAGAAAACGAGAGGGAGATCTATTTGGCAAAGAAAAGAACGTGAAAAAGGAAAAATCTGACTATAAGAAATTCTAGCAATTAGGAGATTTTCTTTTAGACTAAAAGTAGGCTTGAAGAGATAATTATTCATTGGAGTTGCTCTATTTGGAGTCGGAGATCGAAAAGTTATTTCAGATTTTGAATTTGCGAACTCAAGCGAGTAAATTATAGTTGTCACTTTTGCTCTTTCAAAGTTTCATAAAAGGTAACAATTCAGTTCTTTTGCTTTAGTGTAACATATTATTGAATATATGATGTAGCTTCATAAAATTTAATTTTTCCTTTATTTTTACTTTGTATCTTTAAATGATGCCTGTTTCTTTTTCTATTCTTATTGTTTAATACATGTATGCTTTGCAATTTATATTTTTGTCTGTTCCTAACTTTTTAAATTTAAGTTTGAATCTATTGTCTTGCCATAATTTTTATGAAAATTATAAATCATAATTAATTGATAAAAATCATTTAAAGTTTTCGTCAAGAAAATACTGCTTTGGTTATTGACTCTTCATAACTATGCGTGAATAAAAGTATAATTTTTGTTTAGCAGATTATCTGTATTCTTTGTATTAGGATTAATGTTTTTTTTATATCTTTTTCGTTGACGCTTATCCTTAATTCGAAATAAAGTATCAGTTATTAAGTTTAGTCATTTCTTTAGTTTAGATCTTTGAATTGAAGTAGTTGTATGTTTCTTTGTAAACGTTATGATAACATTTCTTCTTATGTATAACTTTAAAGATCTTTTGCATTCGTTGTCTTAACATAGTTTAACGTAGGAATATAAGTCATAAAATTAATTATGTGTGATACCATATTCGTGATTTTCCTCTTTTGTTTAGTGAAATAAATCTTTTGACGTATAATGGATGGATATGAAAAGAATAGGATCATATGAGGTTTAGCTTGGGTCTAAAAATAAAGATTCGTTAATCTGATTCATTCTAAGATTGAGTAAGTTTTGTATTTAATAATATTTTACTCTCCTAGTTCCAGCTAAGGTAGTCTAGTAATAATCACACGAGGCCCTATCATGCTTTTAGGGGAATATTTCTTTCATTAACATTCTATGTGTTTAGCTTTAAATATATTAACTTTAAATGTGAATTCTTTAGCTATTTTGTATCTTAACTTGCTGAATTCTCTTTATAGTTAAGTATGAATTTGACGGGGAGATAGATACTTATTGGATTTTTTATCGTCATAAGGCAATTAATCACTTATTTGACTTGGATAATTCCAGCCACGAAAATTCAAGTTAGCCACGACATTTGGTTGGCAACAAGTTTAAATTGTTAGGACAAATTACGTTATGATTAGTTTTACAAGTGTTGATAGCCTGTAAATCCTAATAGTTAAATCACACATTTCCTCCATAATAATTTTATATCCATAAATAATCTCAAATTAGTTTAGGAAAATAACTATAACTACATTTGAAAAGTTTAGACGCTCGTTAAATATTAGTCCATGTGGACATACCCGAACCTTGGATTGATATGCTTAAATAATAAAAGGATCATGTGCGCATTCAGCGTCTCGATGCCTTTAAATTTAAAATAATTATATTTTAACCATGTGTACATTCCCGTACCTTGGTTTAATATTCAATTTCAAAGAATAGCTTGTATGCGTTCTGCATCTTGGTGAACATAAGTAATAAAAATATAATAATTGATTAAGCGGTAATAGACAAGTCATAACCAATAAAATACAAGAATTGTCAATAATTGATTTAAGCCTTACATTAGTCAATAAAAGTGACCGTGCTAGAACCACGGGACTCGAGGGGTGCCTTACACCTTCCCCTCGGTCAACAGAATTCCTTACCCAGTTTTCTGTTTCGTAGACCATAATTAAGAGTCAAACCTTCCTTTTGAAAGGGGATTCAAATAAAAGGTGACTTGGAACACCAAAACTCAATTCCAAGTGGCGGCTCCAAATAATAAATAATTCCCTTCTCAAAACGGCACTTTAATTGGAAAAACTCTTCTAACTCAACCTCGTAATAGGGTTGTGTGGGGAAAAAAGAGGTGTGACAGCTGTGGCGACTCTGCTGGGGAATAATTAATAAGAATTCGAGTTTTGTATATTGATTTTTGTTTGGCTTTTATCATGTTTTAGATATTATTGTGTTTTGAAGCCTAATGTGCTATTTGCCACTTATTTACCGCTTTAATATTTATTTGAATTGTGATATAAATTGTATCCTCTCTCGCACCCCTCTGAGTCTTCTGATAGGTAGTTATATTGTGTTTGCCTACCAGCATCACAAAACTTCTGTCTTGAGATAAAGTTAGTTAGCCTACTAGTTTCTGGGGAAGGATTTAGTCACACATGTTTAGGCGGAAAAGCCGTTAGCTAGCCAGTGATGTTCTACTACTGGTGACGCTTAACGCTCCTCGGCTTGGGTTGTCCGCCCGGGTAAGCCAGGTCCAGACACCATCTCCTTTAGGATTTGAATACTTAGAAGAACAAGACACAAATAATGAATATCCCTAGTAAGCTACGTTTTATTTGCATCATGTGCATTGGACTTAGCAGGGCTCGACACAGGGGCCGGACCCGTCTAGGATAGGTACCAATTTTTCGGACCAACATGCTCATATTTATGTGCTATATGTAACATTATTTGGTAGGCTTCACTCAAATGCTGACCGGCTTTAGGATAGAATTAAACAAGGATAAAGAAAGAGAAAATTTCCAAGTTTTCATAAAATAAAATTTTAAAAGGTTTTGGTATATAAACTAACAATTTCAAAATAGTTTTCTTTTTAGTTATTTTAACCGAACTACGCGGGTTCGATTCTCACCGGATGTAAGATACGTAGGCAACCTTCATCATGTTCAACCCCATTTTTAAATAAACATCTAAAAAAAAGGAGTAGAAAAAAAAGGGTTTCTATGGACTATTAGTTATTATTTTTTATTTGTTTTAAATAATGATAATATATTCACTTTGTCAAGTTTTTAACCAGTTTTGTCCTGGCGTCCGGTCTTTTTGTCGAAATAGCCCTTAAAACCTGCATCGAAAATGCGAAATGCGATGCCAGTTTTATTAGTTTTTTTTTACAAAAAAACAGGTTATTTGGGCCTTTTATTTTTTTTATTTTTTTAATGACTATTACTAATCTAATTTTTTTTAGTCCCACCATAAGATTTTTAAATTTTTTATTTTATAGAGTCAAAACCGAGAAATCGGAATTTTTGTGTCAATAGTATATTTAATTAAACCTAACCTCGTGTCTGGATAAACAGGTGCACCATGAGTGGGGAAAGAGGTAGGTCTGAAAAGAGGCCTAGGTTAGAGGGGATACCAGATTTTCTTATTGTTGATCATACACCACAATTATTTTGGGATTGGTGGAGAGATTTTAAATATGAGCGAAACCAGATAAAAAAGTACTTGGGACATTTGGTTCATATGATGACGATCAAGACTAGGAGGGATGTGATTGAAGCTTTGATTCCGCATTGGGATCATGAAAATAATGTGTTCCATTTTACTGACTGTGAGATGACTCCGACCTTGGAGGAAATCGCCCATTTCCAGGGGTGGGGCCGTAATCTTCGCTGCCAGAGGCCGATAGTGCCAAAAAATGTGAATGAGGGTAAGTTTCTGAAGCTCCTGAACATAAACTATGGACATTATGAAGGTTTAGGAGGCAATTGGGTTAAGTTGGGATTTCTGTTTCATTTGTACGGCCTCGAATGCAATTTCGAAAGGAATGTGGGAAAACTGAAATCAAAGGAAGACAAGGAAACATGGAAGATGCATAGAAGGTTTGCATTTATGGTTGCTTTTTTAGGGCGTGTTGTTTTTCCGGAAAGGGAAGGACGCATTGACATCCGGTTGGCAGGTGTAGTTGAGGCGCTGACCTCAAAAGGGGATGATTATACTTTGGTCCCTATACTTTCTTCCATTTTTCGTGCTTTAACTAGATGTAAACTGGGCGCACGAAACTTTGATGGCTGCAACATTTTGCTACAGATATGGTTTTTGGAGCATTTTTATCATCATCCTACGATCTCTAATTTTAGTGAGCTCTGGCCCAATCACACTTTTGATCACCAGAAAAGAATTGACAAATTTGACTTACCTGAAGGGATTAGCGCCTAGAAAGAACTACTTCTTACTTTGTCTGCCAAAAGAATCACATGGAATTACTATTGGTTTTCCTCAAAAGAGGTCATTTGTGAATCTGCATACCATTCTTATTTGTTACTTATAAGATTGGACGGTGTTCAGCCTTATGCTCCACTTCGGGTAATGCGCCAGCTTGCACGACGACAAGAGGTGCCACCAACACGAGATATGAGCATGTTCAGTTATGATTTTGGTAAAGATCAACCTCATGACGAAGGGAAAATTATGATAATTTGGTACGCAAGTAAAGTTTCGGAGTTCAATGAGATGGTAGAGGACCGAGATCGTGGAGAGGTGATTCCTAAATACATTACTTGGTTTCATGATCCTTCGTCGTTTAGAGATAAGCCTGAGGGGTCGAACAGGATTAGAAATGATCAAAGAACTATAGAAAAGTTGAAAGAGGAAAAGGAGCATGCTCAGATGATTATAGCCAAACAACAAGCCCAACAACAAGCCGGAGTCGCTCATATTCGTTTAAACATTGAGAAAGATTATCAATCTGCCTTGCGGGATTATGGATAAAGATCTAAAGCATGCTAAAAATGAGGCAGCCCACTTAGAAGGAGAACTGGCAAACACGATTGGTTTAGTCAGAAGAGTTGAGGCGAACAAAAATGTTGAAATACATAAGTTGCAAGAAGACTTGAGTATCATTGAAGAGGAAGCACACCAGCAACAACTAGAGTTTGATCAGCAGAAAGAGCAATTTCAAACAGAAAGGGCCCACTGGATACGCTCAAAGAGTCAGCTTTATGCACAATTAGAAGAAATAAAAAGGCAGAAGAGGGGTCATCAACACACAGATTTTGAGGAAGAGTGGCATCAGTGGATGATTGAGAGAGGTGTGTTAAACCGGCGCATTGAAGAATATGAGGGACGTGAGGCTCAGATGGGGCACGCCCTCAACACTACCCAGATGTGGTTGCTGAATTGTCACATGAGTATGGGGCAAGCTAGAGAGCAGGTACTTAGATTGACAGAAAAAGCAGCATATGTTCATGATGATCATCGTCGTTTAAACAATGAGAAAGTTGGTCAACAAGCACGTTCCCTCGTTCCACAATTGCCGACAGTGTTTCAGAATTTGTACGAGACTTTAGGGGGACAGTGGAGGCCAAGAGATGCAGAACATTGATGATATCAGTTTAAGCAAGAAGGCTATTGAAGATTAAATTTTCAGTGCAGTCCATTAGCTCTTAGTTTCATTTATTTGTCACATTTTTAATTTTGGAGACTTTTTATTTTATTTTATTTT
This sequence comes from Nicotiana glauca, assembly GCA_026770625.1. Lineage (NCBI taxonomy): Eukaryota > Viridiplantae > Streptophyta > Magnoliopsida > Solanales > Solanaceae > Nicotiana > Nicotiana glauca. The sequence goes on from MU760340.1 coordinate 128,659, forward strand.
ATTATTACTATCAAAGTTTATTTTATTCCATTCATGTTTATGTCTTTAGAGTCAGTAGAGTCAGTTTGTATATATTTCCTTCTCTCTCATTCTATAAAAAAAATTTGAATTTTTTTATTTGTTTTATTTATTTCAAAAAAAAATAAAAAAAAGAAATCATTAAAATTTTTATTATTTTTCCTGAACTACGTGATGGTCTGATTCATGCGGCGTCATGATACGTAGGCAATCCCCATCAGATGCGATTGTAGCCATAATTAATCTGAAAAAAATAAAAATAAAAGAGTAGTAAGTTCAAAAGGAAATAAACCAACAAGCCGGGATGAAGCACGAAGCCTTCAAAAATCATTTTAGAAATGAAAATGGCATTAGGTGCATGACATACAATGTGTGATTAATATCTGAAAAATGCCTAACTCTAACACGTTTGTTGTTTGTCATTTCTAAGAGATAAAGTTAAACAGAGGTGGTTGGTTTGTGGTTTAAACTGGCGACTCACCCATAAAACACGAGGTCAAAAGGAAAAAGTAGAATGGGAAACAATAGTGAGAATGAGTCAGATAATGATGATGTCTATGGACAATTGGTCGAACAAGGTTCGGGACTGGTTGAAGAAGTAAGAGTGTTGAAAAAACAATTGGCAGATATGTACCAAGCCTGGGTGAATGGACAGGCACCGCCATCACTACCCCTGGGGCCTTCGTATAATCTTCATAATGTGTCAGTTGCAAATCAAGTGCCTATCTCCATAATAAGTAACCCATTGTACCAACCTGGATTCAGTCCGAGCATTAACCTCCCCACTATCCCCAGTACCTCCATTCCACGTCCTCCAGCCGCACCCTTCAGAAATGACCCACATACTGTACCCATTGTCCCTACTTTCACCGTTCCTCAACCAGCTCTAGCTCAAAATCTCAACAATGATCCACAATTGAATGTTCAAGATACCCAACATTACTCTCCAGAATTGACTTTCAAGGTTCTAGATTCATACAAACATACTCCTCATAACATGTTCCTAATCGAGATCGAAAAGCCCAACAAGAATATGGAACAAGAGGAAATGACCAAAAAAATGAAGAGTTTGGAACAAACCATGAGAAACATACAGGGTTCGGGAGGCCACAAGAGTGTTTCGTTCAATGATTTATGCATGTTTCCCCATGTTCATTTTCCACCTGGATTCAAGACCCCTAAGTTTGACAAGTATGATGGTCACAGTGATCCTGTGGCCCACTTGAAGAGATATTGTAACCAATTGAGGGGAGCAGGAGGCAAAGAAGAATTACTCATGGCTTATTTTGGGGAAAGTTTGACAGAAATTGCTTCAGAGTGGTTCATAGATCAGAACATCTCTCGCTGACATGGTTGGAACGACATGGCTCAAGATTTTGTCCAACAATTTCAGTACAATATAAATATAGTGCCAGACCGCTCCTCTCTTGTCAACATAAAGAAGAAACCAACGGAAAGCTTCAGAGAATATGAATCAAGTGGAGAGAGCAGGCTGCTAGGGTCAAACCACCAATGAAAGAGGCAGAAATGATTGACTACTTTCTCCAAGCTCAGGATCCTGAATACCTCCATTATATGTTGGCCGCCATTGGTAAGCCTTGTGATGAGGCGATTAAGATTGGGGAAATAGTTGAGAATGACATGAAGTCGGGCAAAATGACGAGTCAGGCAGCCCTTAAAGCGACCACGCAAGCAATTCAAAGTGGGTCAGGCAGTTTCGAAAATCAGAAAAAGAAGGAGGAAGGATCCATGATGGCATCTGGATTCGGGGAAGTTCATAGAGGAATAGTTCCTTCATACGTGCAATTCCAACAAGGACAATCCGATTCTCCTCAACATTATTATCCGCCTCAGGGTCCCCGATACTCATTTCCCTTGCAACAATACACAGTGTTTAATGCTCAGGCTTATGCTAGGCCTCCCAATCACCAACAATGGCGAGCACCAATTCCACAAGGCTCCCGTCAACAACGGCAAAATTTTCAAGCGCCATATAATCCTCGTTCTAGACAGGAATATGTGAGAGAACAAGAGCCAAAGAAAGAGTTCACCCTAATTGAAGAATCGTATACAAGTCTATTTCGAAAGTTGATGCAGCTGAAATTGATTGAACTAATCATGCCACGTTATGTGAATCCAAATTCAAAAGGTTTTGACTCCAATGCGAGATGTGAGTATCATTCTAACACCCAAGGTCATAATACTGAAAATTGTTGGACATTAAAGAAAGCCATTGAAAATTTGATTGAAGCAAAGGCAATTGTGGTGACAAACAATGAAGATACTCCTAATATCACAAACAATCCATTCCCAGCTCATGATAATGCACATTTTATTGGGATGATTTGTGATGATCATGATTATAAGCAATCTGGAAAGACAGAGGTGATTGTTGGAACCATAGGGCCAGAGCTAATACTGGTAGTAAGTCCGCCGCAATTGGCACCGCTGATTGTGAAAGGTGAGAGTTCTAGTTCAAACTTGGCAGGTTCTGAAAAAACGGTTCTCTATGTCCCTGGAAGCACAAAAAAGATTGAGGTTCAATTAGGTGGGCCAAAACTTTATATCTTTGGGGGCATTCAAAAGATTGTTCCGAATAATGCTTTGAGAAATATAACAGAGCCAGTTGTGATCCGACCTGTTGCACAACTTCCAGTGTCAAACACAAAAGCTAACCCATGGAATATAACAAGACTGTCATGACATACAAAGAAAAAGAGATAGTGGAAGAAACAGATGAAATGGGAGGTTTGACCCGCTCTGGAAGGTGCTACTCGCCAGAGGAGTTGAGAAAAGCTAAGCAAGCCAAGGAAAATCACTTTTCGGTGAAAGAAACTGTTTCAGAAAAAGAAGCAGAGGAATTCCTTAAGAAGATGAAAATGCAAGACTACTCAATCATTGATCAACTAAGGAAAACCCCTGCTCAGATATCTTTGTTATCTCTGCTTTTGCACTCGAAAGAACATCGCCGTGTGTTGATCAAAACTTTGAATGAGGCATATGTCTCAGAAAAGACAACGGTGAATCAGCTAGAAAAAATGGCTGAAAGATTCTTTGAGGTGAACAAGATTTGTTTTAGCGATGATGATTTGCCTAAGGAAGGGGCTGGGCACAATAAATCTTTGCATCTTATGGTCAAATGTGAAGGGCATTACATAAAAGGGGTCATGATTGACGGAGGCTCAAGTGTAGATTTATGCCCTCTTTCTATTCTACAACAACTAAACATTGACACTAATAGAATTCGGACTAGTAGTGTCAGCATCAGAGCTTTTGATGGTTCAAAGAGAGATACTATTGGGGAAATCGAACTCACCATGACAATTGGCCCAGTTGATTTTAACATTGTCCTTCAAGTGTTGGATATGAAAACCTCCTATAATTTTCTTCTGGGAAGGCCGTGGATCCATATGGCCAAAGCTATACCATCCACCATACATCAAATGGTCAAATTCGAATATGACAGGCAAGAAATTGTTGTTCATGGGGAGGACGACTCGTTTGTCTATAGCGACCCGTCCATTCCATGTATCGAGGCCAAGGAAGGATGTAAATCTCTCACATATTAAACATTTGAGGTGATTGAGGCAGACCAAGTGGAAGAAGGAAAACCAATTATGCATCCCCATCTTTTAGCCACATCTATGATGGTAGCTTCACTGATGTTGAGGAATGGCTATGAACCAGGAAAAGGATTAGGATCATTTCTACAAGGAATTGTGAACCCCATTGCTCCCTTTGCGAAGAAAGATACCTTTGGATTGGGTTTTAAACGAACATCTGCTGACATAAATAGAGCCAAGGCCCGCAAAAAGAATGGTTGGAAATTTTCAAAACCAATCCCTCACATTGCCTACTCTTTTGTCCTGACACAATTTGAAGAAGTCCAAAATCTTTCTACTCAAGATGACATTGATGAAGTTTTCCAGGGTCTCAAAGAGATGTTCTATGGGATAAATATAGTTCAAGTTCGTAAGGTCCCTAGCCGTGCAAGTGTTCAGCTGATTGGTCCAGATACCTCGCTCAACAACTGGGAAGCAACTCCTCTTCCCATCAGGAAGGAGTCTTGGTAGTCTGTTTTGTTGCTTTTCTTTATTTGGATTATTTTCAGGGTTGTAATCCAGATATTTTAGTTTAATTGCTTTTCTTTGATGTTGACCCTTGTTTCCTTTCCAATTCAATAAAATGAAGTTCCAGTTTCATAGTAGAAGTCTGTCTTTTCCTTTCCCTAATTTTTGTTAATTTCTCATCATTTTCAGTTTCGTTAATGCTGGCTTTAAAAACATGAAATGCACGCGGAATTCATGCCCAGATCTTAAAAAGTTGTCTAATCTCGAAATAATGAATTAAGAAGTTGAGTATGATGAAGATGAGTCCTTTAAGGAAATAAAAAGAGAATTGGATCAATATGAGAATAAGCCTAAGCCTAACTTAAATGAAACTGAGGCAATTAACCTGGGAAGTCCTGAAGAAATCAGAGAAATAAAAATAAGCATTCATACTGAACAAAGGACGAGAGATGCCATAATTCAAGTTTTGTTCGAGTATAGATATGTATTTGCTTGGTCGTATGATGACATGCCNAGTTTAAGACATATATGAGTGATAAGATTAAGGAAGAAGTCACGAAGCAACTAAGTGCAAATGTGGTCAGAGTCGTCCGATATACTACATGGTTAGAAAATATTGTGCTAGTGCCAAAGAAAGATGGGAAAATCAGAGTTTGTGTTGACTATAGGGATTTAAACAAAGCAAGTCCAAAAGACAACTTTCCCTTACCCAACATTCATATCCTTGTTGACAATTGTGCTAAACATGAGATCCAATCTTTTGTGGATTGTTATGCCGGGTATCACCAAATCCTGATGGATGAAGAAGATGCAGAAAAGACCGCCTTCACCACTCCATGGGGAACCTATTGTTATAGGGTTATGCCATTTGGTTTGAAGAATGCAGGAGCAACTTACATGAGGGCCATGACTACCATATTCCATGACATGATGCACAAAGAGATTGAGGTGTATGTTGATGATGTGATCATTAAGTCTAGAACACAAGATGATCATGTGCAAGACTTAAAGAGGTTCTTTGAAAGGCTACGAAGGTACAATCTCAAACTCAATCCAGCCAAATGTGCATGTGGAGTTACTTCTAGGAAGCTTTTGGATTTTATAGTTAGTCGAAGAGGCATTGAGTTAGATCCCTCCAAGATAAAGACCATTCGAGAGCTGCCTCCCCCGAAGAATAAAAAAGAAGTCATGAGTTTTCTTGGGAGGTTGAACTACATCAGCAGGTTCATTGCATAACTCACAACCACATGTGAGCCTATTTTCAAGTTGTTGAAAAAGAACGCCGTTATCCAGTGGACAGATGAGTGCCAAGAAGCTTTTGATAAGATCAAGGAATATTTGTCAAATCCTCCTATTTCGGTCCTGCCAGAACCTGGTAGGCCTCTGTTTTTATATCTGTTAGTAACGTATAGTTCTTTTGGTTGTGTTCTGGGTCAACATGATGCCACAGGCAAAAAGGAACAAGCAATATATTATTTGAGCAAAAATTTTACCACTTATGAGGCCAAATACACTCTTTTGGAAAGGACATATTGTCCCTTAACCTGGGTCGCTCAGAAGCTTAGGCATTATCTTTTGGCCTATACAACTTACCTCATATCCCGAATGGATCCCCTGAAGTACATTTTTCAGAAGCCGATGCCAACTGGCAGATTGGCAAAGTGGCAAATCTTGCTCACAGAGTTTGATATTGTTTATGTCACTCGCACTGCCATGAAGGCACAAGCTTTGGCTAATCATCTGGCAGAAAACTCTATGGATGATGAGTATGAATCTTTGAACACATACTTCCCATATGAAGAGGTTAATTTAGTTGAAGAAGCAGTTCAAGATGACAGTCAAATTTGAAAACTATACTTTGATGGGGCTGTCAACATTAAAGGCGTAGGGATTGTGGCAATTCTCGTATCACCTACTGGGAAACATTACCCTGCCACAACACGACTTCATTTCTTCTGTACAAATAACATGGCAGAATATGAAGCTTGCATCATGGGTCTGAACATGGCAATAAACCTAAATGTGCATGAACTGTTGGTGATGGGAGATTCAGATTTGCTTATTCGGCAGGCTCAATGTGATTGGGAGACTCGAGACATCAAGCTCATTCCATATAAACAATGTGTGGAAGATCTTACCAAGAGATTCAAGTCCATCGAGTTCAGATACATTCCCAGGTTTCACTATGAATTAGCTGATGCCTTGGCCACTCTGGCCTCAATGCTTCCATATCCGGGTAATACTCACATTGACCCATTAGAAATTCAAATTCGGGATCAACATGGTTATTGCAATACAATTGAAGAAGAAATAGATGGTGAACCATGGTACAGTGATATTAAACAGTTTCTGAAAACAAGAGAATATCCGGAACATGCTAATAGGGATCAAAAGAGAACTATTAGGAGACTCTCTAATGGTTTCTTTTTGAGTGGGGAAATCCTATACAAAAGAACCCCGGATTTGAATTTATTGAGATGTGTGGATGCCAAAGAAGCTGAAATGATTATGAATGAGGTGCATTCGGGAGTTTGTGGTCCGCACATGAATGGATATGTTCTAGCAAAGAATATCCTTCGGGCAGGATATTATTGGCTTACTATGGAGCGAGATTGCTTTCGCTTTGTTCGCAAGTGCCACCAGTGTGAGATTCACAATGATTTGATTCACTCGCCTTCTTCAGATTTGTATCCTATGTCGGCTCCTTGGCCTTTTATTTCTTGGGGAATGGACGTCATCAGCCCAATCGAGCCAAAAGCTTCAAATGGGCACAGATTCATTTTGGTTGCAATAGATTACTTCACCAAATGGGTAGAAGCTATTACATTGAAAGCAGTTACCAAGAAAGCAGTAGTAGACTTTGTTCACTCCAACATCATCTGTCGTTTCGGTATTCCAAAAACCATTATTACAGATAATGCTGCTAATTTGAATAGTCATCTGATGAAAGAGGTATGTGAACAATTTAAAATTGAGCATCGCCATTCTACTCCTTATCGACCCAAAGCTAATGGAGCTGTTGAAGCTGCAAATAAGAACATCAAGAAGATTCTTAGGAAGATGGTCCAAGGGTCTAGACAATGGCACGAGAAATTGCCTTTTGCTCTTTTGGGATATCGGACAACTATCCGTACATCAGTTGGTGCAACACCCTACTTGTTAGTTTATGGCACTGAAGCGGTCATACCTGCTGAAGTTGAGATTCCCTCTCTCCGAATAATTGTTGAAGCTGGGATTGAAGACACTGAATGGGTGAAGTCACGATTGGAACAGTTGAGTTTGATTGATGAAAAGCGTTTGGCAGCAGTTTGTTTTGGTCAATTATACCAACAAAGAATGGCACGCGCTTACAATAAGAAAGTGCGCCCAAGAAAATTTGAGGTAGGACAACTTGTTTTGAAACACATCTTTCCACACCAGGAAGAGGCAAAAAGAAAGTTCGCCCTGAATTGGAAAGGTCCTTACCTCGTCAAGAAAGTATTGTCGAAAGGAGCTCTACACTTGGCAGATATAGAAGGAAAGTTGACAGACATATCCGTCAATGTAGATGCGGTCAAGAGACACTATGTCTGACATGTTTCGATTGGGTCATTTGGTTTATACTTAGCATTCTCAGGTTGGGATGACGAAAGGCTATCATTCTCGCTATCCAAACACTGGTCAACTCTAGTTAGCCCTTTGAAGCCTTGTTTATATTTCTTTGTGTTTACCCTCTTTTGGAACCGATGTACATAAAAAAAAATATCAAATTTAAAAAAAAATTATTATCAAAACAAGTTCATGGTTCTCTGAACTACGTTCGGCTTAATTCCGAAAGGATACATAGGCAGCCTCTCTCTGAGGTTCAGTCACACCAAACGAAAATCCACATTTCCCCAATATTCAAAGAAACTGGGGTATGTTTTTATTTTATTTTTTGATGGTTGTTCCATCAAATGGTTCCAAAAGTTGTAATTTAGTTGAGTAGTTCTTTTACCTTTCCCTTTTAAGACCTTCTGATTAGCTTTTGAGAATGATAAGCCAGTACACTGCAGGTGGCATTTCAACCATTGCAAAGAGAGAAAAACAAATGAGAGAGTCTTATTGGTGAAAACCCTCAAGGGCACTACAAGGCGATGGTGAGTTGAGAAAAAGGCAAATGAGAGAGGTCAATTGGTGAAAACCCACAAAAGGCATCGTTGATCAATTTTAGGTCTTCTTATATCCCGACACAAGCATGGTTAAAGAACTCAGTTTCAAAGTGAAGTTTACAACAGATTTTGAGAATTAGACGGTTTAAATGGATCGGGCATCCAGTCCAAAATGCATGTTATGTTCATTGAAGTCAGCATATTCCTCCAGATAAGTCCTTTCTTATTCTTTCCCTGAAAGGGATGCTTCTTGCTTAATTTGTAATGCTTATTAGTTCACCTACTTGTTTTCTTTTGTACTTTTATTTTTGAGTCCTTTTCAGTTTAATTGTGTCAAAGCAAAGCAAAGAAAAGGCTACAAAATTGGTTACAGTTTCCCCGTTACATGAAACAAAAAATTTCTGGGCATAAAAAGTATGGGCGAAGCCATAAAGCTGACTTTGATATTCCTTGCCACGCAAAAGGCTTGAAGGGCTTAGCAATGTTTCAAGGGTCAACAAAATTTACTCATCATAAGTTGTTTTGGGGAACAAGGTGGTTTGCACCATCGACACAGATGGTGATAGGCGCAAAATAGTCAGGTGTTGATGCTAAGAAAGAAGATTTTCAGAGAGTAAAGTCAGAATCTCTCGACAATTTGTACGATTATCGACAGGGTTGGTTTTTCCTAACAAGTGTAATGGACGCAAGGTCAATTCGCCCAAGAAATCAAGGCCACAAACTGACCACAATTTTAAAACTAACGAATCTTTCTTTGTTTAGAATAGGAACAGAATAGTTTAGTGAAACAGTTCGTGGCAAGACGAACACCACCAAGTGAAGTTCTCAAATCCATGATTTCCTTCCAATATGAACGTAAGCATGTTATTTTAGTTTCATTATAGGGACTCAGCACCCTATTTTCAACACAGGGTACTACATTCCCTGGTTGTATTATTTTCTACATAGGGTATGACATCCCCTAGTAGCATTTCAGAGTGCCACGAGCCTCATTTTATTGCCAACACAGGGTACTACATCCCCTGGCTGCATTATTTTCTACATAGGGTACGACATTCCCTAGTAGCATTTCAGAGTGCCACGAACCTCATCTTATTTCCAACACAGGGACTACATCCCCTGGTTGCATACTTTTCTACATAGGGTACAACATCCCCTAGTAGAATTTCAGAGTGCCACGCGCCTCATTTTGTTGCCAACACAGGGTACTACATCCTCTGGCTGCATTATTTTCTACATAGTGCACGACATTCCCTAGTAGCATTTCAGAGTGCCACGAGCCTCATTTTATTTCCAACACAGGGTACTACATCCCCTGGTTACCTTACTTCTTGTTGCAAACATAGGGCACGACATTCCCTAGTAGCATTTTAGAGTGCCACGAGCCTCATCTTATTGCCGACACATGGTACTACACCCCTTGGTCGCATTACTTTCTACCTACATAGGGTACGATATCCCCTAGTAGACGCCACGAGCTTCATCTTATCGTCAACACAGGGTACTGCACCCCCTGGTTGCCTCTTTTTTGTTAACACAAGGTATAACATTCCCTATTATTTAAAAAACAATCTTTTTCAATTTTTTATTCTGCAATAGCAATGATATTTTAATGTGTTTTCAATAACTCACAAAAATTTCCTAGTGCAAACTGGGGCAGAAAATTTTTGTTCGTTTTGTTTGTTTGTGATGGCTTGTAGGTTTTTTTTGCAAAGCATGAATTGGATGTGCAAGAATAAGATTCCAGTTCTTTCCAGAGAAAGTGGAACGTTTGATCTCAATTCCAGCCAAACTAGCTTTGACATTATGCGTGCAGAGAGCTAGAATTTCAAGATCCATCTCTTTATCACATGATCAAGAAACCGGCCTGTGAGAATATTTCATAGTCTGTTATATCGAGGGCATCAAGTTTCAATCTAAAGTAAATGGGGGGAGCAAGTCAAGAATCAAGACAGGCCTCCAGATGGCATTTAGATAGGAATTTTGTTAATCTTAGATTTTAAGAGTATGTAATTTTCTTTTCATTTTGATGTAATAGTAGGAACCGCGGATTAGAACCTCGACAGAACCTGAGTGGACTCTCCATCTAAGTATACTCCATCACTCTTCTTTCTACTTGAACTACACGTGACCTGATTCCCTTATAACCCGGGATATGTAGGCTGCCTAAAACCAAGGCTCGGTTGCATCAATTCCTTTTATCTTCTTTTCCTTTTTAAATAACAGTGAGGTCAAAAATTAGTCACAGTGTTCATTTTCTTTGCCTGAAAACTCTTCATATTTCCAAGCAAAGAGGGGCATGCTGTGAACAACTAATTTTTGACAACACCCAAATCCTATACTATTTCAGTATAAATATCTCTTTAAGATCTAATCTTAATAAAAGAAAACTATAAAAATAATAACATTCTTAGGGTATGAATTTTCTTATATATATGTATATGGTTTCTTTTAATTAGAATTATAATAAATAAGTTAGCTTTAGTATTATTTTTTTAGTATAATTTAAACTACAATGTAAATTTTTAATTTTCTTATATATATAATATTTAAGTATAAGATAGCTAACAAATATTTTTAACTATGCATTTTACTTTTTAATTTCTTCATTAATAAATAATAAGTTATTAAACAAAAAAATAAAATAAATAAGAAAACTAACTCAGTAAATTAATGAAAAGCAAAGCAAAAAAAAAATTAATAATAAAAAATGAATAAATAAAACGAAAAATAAATAATATAACAAAAAAAAAAAGGGATAAATCTTGAAAGATTCAAGAAAAGATTATCCTAACTACTCATCATGATCTTCTCAACCCTATTCTCCCACTCCAACTCCAACTCTAACTCCCTCCATACATCTATATATATGAGGACACTCTTAAGAGGAGAAAAGGTAAAAAAAAAAAAAAGAAGCAAAAAGAGGAAAAAAGGTAAAAAAAAAAAATAGAAGCAAAAAGAGGAGGTAACGGAGGAAAAGAAAGAAGCAAAAAAGGAAGAAACAAAAAAAAAGATAAAAAAAAAGAAGAAGAAGAAAACGAGAGGGAGATCTATTTGGCAAAGAAAAGAACGTGAAAAAGGAAAAATCTAACTATAAGAAATTCCAGCAATTAGGAGATTTTCTTTTAGAGTAAAAGTAGGCTCGAAGAGATAGTTATTCAGTGGAGTTGCTCTATTTGAAGTTGGAGATCGAAACGTCATTTCAGATTTTGAGTTTGCGAACTCAAGCGAGTAGATTATAGTTGTCACCTTTGCTCTTTGAAAGTTTCATAAAAGGTAACAATTCAGTTCTTTTGCTAGTTTAATGTAACATATTATTGAATATATGATGTAGGTTCATAAAGTTTAATTGTTCCTATATTTTTACTTTGTATCTTTAAGTGGTGCCTATTTCTTTTTCTCTTCTTATTGTTTAATGCATGTATGCTCTGCAATTTATATTTTTGTCTGTTCCTAACTTTTTAAATTTTAGTTTGAATCTATTGTCTTGCCAAAATTTTTATGAAAATTATAAATCATAATTAATTGATAAAAATCATTTAAAGTTTTCGTCAAGAAAATATTGCTTGGGTTATTGACTCTTCATAACTATGCGTGAATAGAGGTATAATTTTTGTTTAGCAGATTTTCTGTATTCTTTGTGTTAGGATTAATGTTTTTTTTATGTCTTTTTCGTTGACGCTTATCCTTAATTCGAAATAAAGTATCAGTTATTAAGTTTAGTTATTTCTTTAGTTTAGATCTTTGAATTTAAGTAGTTTTATATTTCTTTGTAAACGTTATGATAACATTTCTTCTTATGTATAACTTTAAAGATCTTTTGCATTCGTTGTCATAACATAGTTTAACGTAGGAATATAAGTCATAAAATTAATTATGTGTAATACCATATTCGTGATTTTCCTCTTTTGTTTAGTGAAATAAATCTTTTGACGTATAATGGATGGATATGAAAAGAATAGGATCATATGAGGTTTAACTTGGGTCTAAAAATGAAGATTCGTTAATCTGATTCATTCTAAGATTGAGTAAGTTTTGTATTTAATTATATTTTACTCTCCTAGTTCCTGCTAAGGTAGTCTAGTAGTAATCACACGAGGCCATATCATGCTTTTAGGGGAATAATTCTTTCATTAACATTCTGTGTGTTTAGCTTTAAATATATTAACTTTAAACGTGAATTCTTTAGCTATTTTGTATCTTTACTTGCTGAATTCTCTTTATAGTTAAGTATGAATTTGACGGGGAGATAGATACTTAATTGGATTTTTTATTGCCATAAGGCAATTAATCACTTAGTTGACTTGGATAATTCCAGCCACGAAACTTCAAGTTAGCCACGACATTTGGTTGGCAACAAGTTTTAATTGTTAGGACAAATTACAATTGTTGATAGCCTGTAAATCCTAATAGTTAAATCACACATTTCCTCCAAAATAATTTTATATCCATAAATAATCTCAAATTAGTTTAGGAAAATAACTATAACTACATTTAAAAAGTTTAGACGCTCGTTAAATATTAGTCCGTGTGGTCATACCCGAACCTTGGATTGATATGCTTAAATAATAAAAGGATTATGTGCGCATTCAGCGTCTCGATGCCTTTAAATTTAAAATAATTATATTTTAACCATGTGTACATTCCCGTACCTTGGTTTAACATTCAATTTCAAAGAATAGCTTGCATGCGTTCTGCATCTTGGTGAACATAAAGTAATAAAAGTATAATAATTGATTAAGCGGTAATAGACAAGTCATAATCAATAAAATACAAGAATTGTCAAGAATTGATTTAAGCCTTACATTAGTCAATAAAAGCGACCATGCTAGAACCACGAGACTCGAGGGGTGCCTTACACCTTCCCCTCGGTCAACAGAATTCCTTACTCAGTCTTCTGTTTCGTAGACCATAATTAAGAGTCAAACTTTCCTTTTGAAAGCGGATTCAAATAAAAGGTGACTTGAAATACCAAAACTCAATTTCAAGTGGCAGCTCCAAATAATAAATAATTCCCTTCTCAAAACGTCACTTTAATTGGAAAAACTCTTCTAACTCAACCTCGTAATAGGGTTGTGTGGGGAAAAAAGAGGTGTGACAGTATCGATAAATTCTTATCTTTGCAGTATTTCGAATTTAAGATGGCAGATACAAAGCCTATATTGGATCAGATTCATGAGTTACAAATATTAGTTTCAAAACTAAGTGATCTTGAAGTGAAAATTCCTGATGTACTTCAAATAGGTGCAATTTTCTCAAAATTTCCTTCTTCCTGGAATAATTACAGAAAGAAAATCCTACATTCTACTGACAAATTAACTATAGAATAATTTCGAACTCATCTTCAAATTGAAAGTAAGACTCGTGCTCGTGATGAAATTGTTCATGCCTCTAGTTCTACGATTAATACTGTTAGTCAGATCAGGAAACGAAAATAAAAATCGGAAAGTTTCAAAGAAGTCTCTTAATAAAAAGAGAAACAATATAAGTTGTTATCATTGTGGAAAGAAAGGCCATAAGATTCGAGACTGCAGTTTAAGAAAGCAGGAATAGATTTTCATTCAGGAGATGTTGGAAAATCTGGAAACTCAAGAAATTATGAGAAGGTAAACATAGTCGAAAGTTCTTCACAAGGATTAGTGGCTATGATTTCTTCTATACCAAATGAGATGGTTAAAGAGTTGAATTCAGCTGCAACAACCATAAAGAATCAAGATTGATGGTTGGATTCTGGTGCAATAATTCATGTCTGACACGACAAGAATATGTTCAAGACCTATTCGAAAGTTAAAGATTCTGAAAAGATGCTGATGCTCAACCATGTTACTACCGAAGTTGCAGGACAAGGAACAGTTGAAATCAACTTTACATCTGGGCAGAAGCTGACTCTTCTGAATGTGTTCCATGTTCCTGAAATTATGAAAAACTTGATTTATGCTGGTTTACTTTCTAAGAGAGGTTTCAAAATTATAATTGAGTATGACCATGTAATTGTGTCTAAGAGTGGTCTGTTTGTAGGAAAAGGGTATCATTGTGACGACATGTTTAAACTAAGTTTTAATACAATAAATTATGCTTCTGCTTATACCATTGTCTCTGATTCCTATTTATGGCATGCTAGATTAGGCCATTTAAATTTTGGTTCTTTAAATGATATGTCAAAACATGGTTATATCTCTTGTAAAACTGAACATGGAAGAAAGTGTGAAATATCTTTACAAGTGAAAATAACTAAGAAACCATTTCATAAAGTTGAAAGATTTACAGAATTATTACACTTAATGCATTCTGACTTATGTGAATTAAATGGAGAATTAACTAGAGGGGGTAAAAGATACTTCATCATGTTTATAGATTATTTCTATATATTCACATATGTTTACCTACTTAGAACAAAAGATGAAGCATTTCAAAAGTTTAAGGAATTTAACTTAGTTGTGGAAAATCAAAAGAATAGGAAAATAAAAATTATTCGAAGTGATCGAGGAGGAGAATACTTTCCTACCGAGTTTAGTAATTTCTGTGAAAAGCATGGAATAATACATCAAACAAGTGCTCATTATACACCACAACAAAATGGATTGTCGGAAAGAAAAAATAGAACTTTAGTAGACATGGTTAATTCTATGTTATTAAATGCACATTTACCGCACAACCTGTGGGGTGAAGCACTACTTACTGCTTGTTATATATTAAATAGAGTGCCTTCAAAAAGTGGTCATGTTTCACCTTATGAACTTTAGAATGGTAGTAAACCTAATGTATATTATTTTAAAGTGTGGGGGTGTATATCTTTTTATAGAGTTCTTGATCACCAAAGAAAAAACTTGGGACCTAGAGGGATAAAAAGTATTTTTGTTGGATATGCACAAAATTCGAAAGCATATAGATTGCTTGATCTAGAATCTAATGTTATAGTATAATCTATTCATGTTGAAATTTTAGAAAATAGATTCATTAATGATATTGTTGATAAGCAGTTGATTGCACAAAATCAAAGTAGTCATGATACACAAAACATGTCACATTCTGAAATAATTTTAAATAGAGGAAAAAGTGACAATACTCAGTTAGAGCCTAGAAGAAGCCAAAGAGATAGAAAAGAAAAAACTCTTGATCCAGATTTTATATCTTCAGAATCTATAGTTTTTCTAGTAGAGGGAGATAGAACTAAAGTCTGTAATCAGATGCCTTTTTTTGTTTAATATAGAAGAAGATCCTAGAACATACAAAGAAGCCATGTCTTCAAGAGATGTTGCTTTTTAGAAAGAGGCAATTAATAATAAAATGGACTCAATAATGTCTAACAACACTTGGACTTTAGTTGATTTGCCTGCTAGATCTAAATTTATTGGTTGTAAATCGGTATTCAGGAGAAAATATAATATAGACGGTTCTATACAAACCTTCAAAGCAAGACTAGAAGGCATTGACTATTTTGATACATATGCTCCAGTTGCAAGAATAACATCTATTAGAATACTTTTGTCATTTGGCATCTATATATGATTTATATGTACATCAAATGGATGTTAAACCGCTTTTTTATATGGGAATTTAAGTGAAGATATTTATATAAAATAACCTGAGTTGTTCTTCCCTAGTAATGAACATAAAGTTTGTAAGCTCATAAAGTCTCTGTATAGCTTGAAACAAGCACCAAAACAGTGGCATAAAAAATTTAATAATATTATCAAATGGTTCGTACATAATCAGGCAGACAAATGTATTTACTCTAAGTTTATAGAAGATTATGAAGTGGTTATTTGTCTTTATGTCGACGACATATTTTTTTTTGGTACGAACATGCTTGGAATTTCTAAAACTAAGAAGTATATAACTTCAGTCTTTAAAATAAAATATTTGAATGAGGTAGATACTATCTTAGGTATCAAGGTTCAAAGAAGTAATAAAAGAGCAATTTTATCACAAACTCATTACATTGATAAGGTTCTTACCAAGTTCAGTCATCTGGGCATAGTTGAGTCTAAAACTCCATATGATTCAAGTATCAAACTTACTGAAAATACTTGAAGAACAGTTGCTCAATTAGAGTATGCAAGTGCAATTGGTAGTTTGATGTATGCTATGCACTGCACTAGGCCTGACATAACGTTTGCCGTTTGTAAACTTTTAAGGTTTACAAGCAATCCAAGTAATACTCACTGAAAAGCTATAATTAAAATACTTGGATATTTAAAGAGAACAAAACAATTGGGCATTTGTTATAATGGGTTTCCTACCATATTAGAAGGATATTCTGATGCGAGTTGGGTTACAAATATACATGATAATAAGGCTACTTCAGGTTGGATATTTACTTTGGGGGGCGGCGCCATTAGTTGGGCATCCAAGAAACAAACTTGCATTTCTCATTCCACTATGGAACCTGAGTTTATTGCATTAGCAGCTGCCGGAAAAGAAGCGGAATGGCTAAGAAATATGTTACTAGATATAAAATTGTGGCCACAGCCTATGCCGGCTATTTCAATATTTTGTGATAGTGAGACTACTATGTGTGTAGCTCATAAAAAATGTATAATGGAAAATCAAGATATATAAGCTTAAGGCATGCTTATATAATAGAGTTAGTTACAAATGGAACTATAGCTATATTGTATGTGAGATCAAACAAGAATCTGACAGATCCACTTACAAAGGCACTGAATAGAGATGCAGTACAACAAACTAGTGAACGAATGGGGCTAAAACTTTTAAATTAATCATAG